>LGTU01001391.1:0-12993 GCA_001314425.1 Phytophthora pluvialis | reverse complement strand
CGCTGGAAGCCTTAAAACTCGATCGAGTCTCCATCTTGCCACTTTTGGGATAAAACCGCCTTTGAGACCTACCGCTGGAGATGCTCTGAAAGGAACAAATCGACCCTAAAGAAGGGGCTAACAAGTGTTTGGGCGTACTCAGATGAAGAAATGAAGAAGGCGAGCCGCGGAGCCGCGCTCGAAGGACCTTCTAGCGATGTTAAACGTCAACCAAACGCTGGAGTATCTCGATGTTATCGTGCTCCAACGTATCTTCAGATGCCTTCAGGAAGCATCATCTGCAGCCGATTAGTTGCGTACTCGAACCATTCTCTATGGGAAAACAGACTCGCGTTCCTGCGCGAGGTGTCCTTTGACCAATTGACTAACGACCGGAAACAAGGAAATGAAGAAGAAGAGAGGTAAGAATTCCCGATCTCTGCACACGACCGCGAAGTGTAAGAGCTAAATCAGAACGTCCTTTCCACGATCTTTTCGTTTGCAGTGCCTCCTGTTACACGAGAAGTGTACTTCCGACTGCAAACGGGGACATGGAGCTGGCGTAACTACATGTATGCTCATGGCTCGAATGAAGACGGAGGGATGAAGGCGGATAAACCGGTTTATCCGCTTCTTCTCTCAGTTTTCGTAACGTACGAACACGGTATACCGATAGTCTCTGTTCCTTCCAAAAACCTTCCAAAACAAGGAATTGTAACTGTAGAATAACTGCACAGCTTCGTATTCTGTCGTTCTCATTGGCTTTAACAAGAAACCTTCGTTCACTCAGTAAAAGCCGCGATCCTGAGAAGGCACCAACAGGCGCTGAAAGGAAAGCCCCGCGAACTTAGGCACGACTCTCCAGGAAAGCCGCGCACTTAAAGCGAACTTGTGCAGCGTTTCTCGCTGCCTCGAGCAGCCAACCAGTGCGCTGGAAAATGAAATATAAGTACGCACCACCCGACTAAGTGATTATTGTGTTCCTCCTGTTTAAGTTAATGGGTAATGGAAGTCCAAAACCTTGCGAACACGTGTTCACAAGGTTAAATTGTTCGCCCGTTACAGAGGGAATAGCTGTTCCTTATTCCTTCATTCGAGCCATGTGTATGCTGCATCCGAGAGTGAAACGCCCTATAGTCAGACGGAGTTTTAGCTCAGTTTTGTCTTTGAAGGAAGTTGGATTGGTTTAAAGTTGTCACGACAGTCACGGCCAGAACGAACCGAGCCTGAACCGCCGTTCACGATAAAACAAGTGAACCTGAAACCCCCCAGAACCACGGCTCTAAGGTTTTATAGGTTCCAAACGGGGTTAACTTAGTTGAACCGAACCTGAATGAACCTGAACTTAAACGAGGAACTGGTTCGTTTTCTCGGTCTTTGGTTCGTTGAAACAAACTCTCTGATTCGGTCTGAGTTGGAGTGCGGCTTTACGGGAGTCGCAGACGCAGCGAGTACAGTAGGCGCGCGCAAAACCCGATCTGCAGCCACTAGAGCAAGTATGATGGAGTGTGAAGTCACGAGCACGAATTTGAAGCATTGAAGCACACCGCGCACCTGTCGTACATGTACCTAGGAGAGGCGCATCCAAGAGTCATGGGGTACGTGTTCACGGCGCTCAGAACGCAGCATGCAATTCAAAAGGCGCACTTGTAGTTGGCAACGTTAAGATACGTGCGGCTTTTTCAGAATTCAGCAGTCTGTAATACTTAGTACAGACCTGGTTCGTTTTCTCGAAGCGCCTGTAACTGTTCATGCCCCTTTATTACTACAATGACCCTGAACTCGGTAAACCGATATACCGAGTTCTCAAACTAGTATTTGTAACCTCCGAACTCGGTAAAACGGTTTATCGAGTTCTCACGTCTCAGGTTCGTTCGGCTCGTGGTCTTTCTCTTCTGTGGCATGAAAACGTCACTAGACTTATCCTTAGCGTACTCGAAATACGCAACTCGACCCCGCCACGTGCCATTCAGCAAGAATTGAGGGGCGAGAAGGACAACATCGACCGGCATATGACGTCTTCGTTGGCTTTAATGGAGCGGCGCTGGGGCTTTTTGGCTCCGTGGTGCGAGGCTTTAGATGGGAAGGTCAGTCACGTTCGTCTGGAGGAGGAAACAGTCTGGAACACGCAGGTGCTGAGCATCGAAGTGAAAATACCAACACGAGCTTCGACGGAGAATGACGAAGCGCAATTCAAGGCCAAGTTCCAAAAAGCACGTGAAGCCCTGGCTTTACTAGCAGCGGTAGCCCATGTCGACTACGATGCGTGGGAATACTTGTTAACTAGCTACTGCGGCCTTCGACTGGGGGAAGAGGGAAAAGCGGAGGCAGATGTGTATCTATCTCCTACGTACCAACTAGTCCTGGATCTCAGAGCGCACGAGGGCTTGGGAGCTACAGATGCTGCTACGTATGACCTCGTCCAGTTCTGCGGCGTCCACCAACGTATCCACCCGACCCGAGTTTACTTGGATGCTTTGTCGAAAATTTCGAGTTTGGTCAAACAATTGAAGCCTGGAAAGCCGACTGTGGAACTCCAGATCCCGGTGCGCGTACAGTTCGCTATGGATGATGATGCCATGTCCATACTCGAACGTCTGCAAAACCTCAAGAACATTGGGAGGGCTGAACAAATGATCCGAGATGAGTGGAGTCTGTACACGAAGAGCTCAGAAAGACAACAGACAGCACCAGAATCCTTGCGCTGCACGTTTATTCTCGAGCTGCTCGACGCAGACTTTGGTGTGGATGGCCTCTCAGCCGACACAATTGAGACCATCGACGGATTTGCACTTGACAAATTGTACTGCAGCCAACTTCATCTCCATTTGGCTCCTGAACTCGACGCAGACGAGTGGAAAGCAAAGAAAACATTCGGACAACTGATGACGCGTCTGTTTGGGAGTTTTCATGAAGTTACGGATCCATGTCGGCCGAGACAATTGAAAACGAGTAGGCAGGATTCCTTGAGGCTGGTGTGTGATGCCTCACTGAGTGAATCGAACGTCGAGGCCATGTGCACGTCAATTGTACGCACACAGACACTCTACGAGCTCCGACTACGCCTAGATTTAGATACAGAAAGTGGGAGATTGTGGAAGTGGCTAGCGTACGCTTTGTTTTCCAACCGAGCGCGTACCAGCTCCACCCTGAATTCAATCATTCTTTCCGGAATTGAAAGCATGACTCTGGAAGACATGGGAGCCTTTGCTCTAGTGCTTGGATCGGAGTACCCCGAAGAAGATCTACATGGGCTACCCCGTGGGCTAGTGGATGGGAAGGATGCAGTTTTAAAGGAACACGCTCCAATTCGCTGGAAGTTTGACGACCAAGGACATCCCTGTAGCCAGGCGAAGCTCCTGCAGCTCGCGACGCCTGTACTTGTGCGGACGTATAGCGAGGATGGAGAAAGTACGTGGCTAAATGCTCTAGTCCCTGGACACGGCCGATGCCAAGTCCAGCGTGACGACTTGAACTTTGGTCGAGGTGCAGCAGTAGAATCCACTCCGACTGGTGTAACCTCGCTTACTATTGGGTTCGGCGACTGTGAAGATCCTGACTTAAGTGGTCTACCATTTTTCCTTTTAACCATTGGTTCCTCATTGAAAGAGCTCACACTCGATCTTTCTGTCGTGGATATCAATGAGAACCATATTCTACAATGCTGCCCGAATCTGGACTTGCTATCACTTTGTGTGGGCAAAGTAGACGCAGAGCTCAACTTCAGATACTACCGCGAGAACAGCGAGCCCCTCCCCACGTTAAATTGCCAGTGGGTTGACATTGCTGCCCTCGCTAGGGATATGGCAGACAGCGACAACCCTCTTAGTAAATGCGTGAGCCAGTTGCGGATACGGCTGCTCAATCACTGGGACGTCGATAATCTGCCAGAAGGTTTCCAGCCTATCGACTATGAAGACGACTTGACGGCTCTTTTACTCATGCTGGAAACGAACCAAACTCTCGAGTACCTCGATATTATTATTCTGGAGAGGAACTTCGGATACCGCTCCAAATTCCAGAAGCATCACTTGGAGCCGCTGAACAGGGTGCTCGGACCATTTTCAATGGAGGGCAAGGTTGCGTTCTTGAGCACTTTGGCATCTGAAAAGCACACAACCGAGATGGAAAGAAAGAAGAAGGACAGAAAACCACGTCCAGTATGCGCCGCCTCATTGGACCAGCACGTGGTTTCCAGGATTTTTGGGCTAGCAGCCCCCCCTGTTACACGGAAGGTGTTCTTTAGGTTGCAAACTGGGAGCTGGGGCTGGCGCAACGACTGGGTTCAGTCCTAACTGTTCCGTAGATCCCCAAGAGGCAGACAGGAGTTCAAGAACCGGCAGCACTCACATTTTATAATTCCGAAGTAGAATGCTCCAAGCGAGGAGATTTTTGTTCTAACTCACTTATAGTAAATCAGCGATACTATCAGCAGTAGATCATGTGGGCAATAGTGCGTGGGAATACCCGCTGACGAGGTACTGCCGGATTCGACTGACTGGGAAGAGAGGCAGAAGTTTATCTTGCCCCCAGGTTTCTAGGGGCAAGAAAGTTCAACGGACAGCGATGCCCATAGGCGAGTACATGTACATGCGAACCTTACGATAGCTGACAGATTAGTGGGAGCAGCTCGAGCGAAGTACTGGGTCTCTACGTTGTTAAGTTTGTTGTTGTTGTTGGATCTCGTGAACTCTCGGATGCAAACCAGTCTAGTCAGCGCAATTCGTTGCGCCTAGCTTGCGGTATCTCACTGCGAATGGTACATATCGAGGCGATGTGCTCCAACTGTACACACGCAGACAGCCAACGATCTTTGGCTACAACCGTAACTTGACCCGAGCGATGGAAGCAGTTGGAAGTGGCTTGCGTACGCTCTGTTGTCAAAACGAGCACGATAGATACCATCCCGCTTTTAAGGCACTGACAGGATGCGTCCATCCGACATCGAGACTTTCACAGCGGTGCTGGCGTCCGAAAACCCGGCAGACGAGCGTTGTGGCTTACCGCGTGGCCAAGAAGACGAAAAGACGAAACACAGAAGGCAGGCGCTCCAGTTTGATCAAAATGATCAACTCTTCAGCCATTTCGCAGCATTTGCATTATCAGTACCTATGCGGACGTTTCGCGACGATGACAACTGGTCCTGGATAAACGCATTGGTGCCTGAAAGCGCTGATGTGAAATGTGGAGAAGCCGAAGAAGTCGCAGCCAATCGAACTGGTTGGAAGCTGTTGGTCCTTCGCTGAAGTTCCTCGCACTTCATACTACGGTGGTCGCAATCAAAGAGAACACGATCCTTCAAAGCTGCCCACTATGCGGAGACAAGTTGCTCGCCTTCGGCTAGTATCGAGGGGCCAATCAGTCACTGCTTACCATTAAATTGCCATTGGAAATTGGCATGACATCGTGAAAGATCTCTGACAGACTCGAGCAATCCGCTCAGTAGATGTACGAACTCACTGGTTTCACCACTTGCCAATGGAGAAACAAAGCTGCGCTCCTCAGCGTTGTCGGGCTACTAGGTCGGGCTTCGGTTCTAACACATCGACATAGGCCTTGCATGTACTTCATACATTTAGCTGCGATATTTATTCAATTAGTACATTGAAACTGCGGAGTGAATTGTGCGAATTAGGTATCGCACTTGACAGCGAGCAAACAGTTTTCGTCCCATCGCTTCTTGTAGTATGCAGCGATGCGACGGCCATCCTCTCGTACAGCTTCCCATTTCGCGCGTTCCTCCGGAGTGAGGAAAGGCAGCAGATCCGTGGTCATGTGATAGTCCAGTTCGGTGTCGTGCAGCATCATCGCATCCGTGACTGAATCATAACGAAGACGCTCGCGTCCTCGCACAATCGCCATCTTACGCATCGGATCGTTGCTGAAGATAACGCGCTCACCGAAAGGAATTTTCCGCTTGAGCGAGCGTCCAACGCCATTTTGCTGGAATCCACGCTCAGGTAAGCCGGTAATGTCAGCGAGTGTGTTGAGAATGTCGTACTGCTCTGCAGCGTCGTCGAGAACCAGCCCGACGGCATCACCCAGTCGGCCCTCAGCGATGATAGCGGCTGGCACTCGCGTCACCGATTCCTCGTGCATGTTGGCATTGTCAATTTCTGGTGCTTGGCCGTGGTCTCCAAGGATCACAACGATCGTGTCATTCAGGACGCCTTCTTGGTCCATGCGGTCCATGAACTTCCCCAGCTCCATGTCGGTGAAATACCTCACTTTCATGTATTTTTCAATCCTATCCGCGTGCTTCTCGCCTTCGTACATCGCTGAGAAGTCGGGCTTGTCAGCCTCATCGTACCATTTCGGCCAGGACTCGTAAGGCTCGTGACTGGAGATCGTGTAGTGCGTGAGGAACAGCGGCATCTTCGGCTCTCCTTCAGCCATTTTCTGCATCTGCTTATCCCTCTTTTTGATGAGCAAGTCACCGAGCAGTTGAAAACTGAGATCGTCATGCACGCCCCAGCCAAACCCTCGGTGTTCATCGCCGCCCCAATCCGAGCGGCTGATGTTGCGAGTCCTCTCCGCCAGCCTCTGCATTTTCTTGTTATTCCACACGTAGTCGAACCCATGCGACGGCAGGAAGACGTCCCAGGCGTCCAGATCTATCGAAGAGCCTGTCGTGAAGAAGGTTTCGTACCCTTTCTCGGAGAAGAGTTGGGGTAGGCCTGAAAGTTTCGTCTCCTTCCTCCCTCCAGTGATTCCACTGTGCACGTTGCTGTGGTAAGGGACCTGAGCAAACAACAAGCTTTCGATCGACCGACTCGTGGGGATACTCGACCAAATATTACGCAGAGCCACGCCACGCTTCGCCCACCTGTCGAAGTTCGGGGTGATAGTCAGATTGGTGCCCTTGAACAAGTCGGACGGGTCCTCTTCTCCAACGAGGTAGCGCGAATCTCGGTACCGGAAGGATTCGACTCCAATCACGAGGACATTCGGCGGGTTGTCGTCGTCAATGCTCACGTTGAAGGCGAGTTCTCCGCTAAATCCTGTGGTGCGTCGGTAGAGAGTGTTGTCCCCGAAGCGCTGGTGTTTCTCTGACCTGTCGATGAACTTTTCCACCCACGATTGATTGCCGATCAAGTCGTTAAGCTCAACGTCGATCGGCGCGGGCTCAAGTTCGTGAAGAAGCAACTCATTCAGTGTCACATTCAGCCCCGCGTACGCCACCAGTGGTGAGCACGCACAGCGAACTGCCACTGCAATTGCAGGAACGACAACAAGCCCCGTCACGACGACAGCAACTCGAAGAGCATGATAAAGTGTACAATTGCCGCCTGTCTTCGAGAGTGGCAACTTGTCGACTGCTACATCGTCAGCTGCGCCTTCTTCCAGCGCCAATGCTTCATACTTGACACCTCCCGTACCTTTCTTCGTAGAAGATGTTCCGCTAGGCTTGTTACTGCCAGGTCTCGGCACAATTTGCGTCGGGTTCCAACGTGCTAGATCGGCCCAGCTAGCCCACGTCCGCACCAGAGCGAACAAGGCAGCAATAACAACAAGGTACCCTGCCGTCACGTAGGCCGTTTGAGCCTCGTCGCTCGATATCGGCGCGTCCTTCAGATGTTCCCTCTCCCTGATCAACGTCGCCAGCAGTCCGAACGAGAATCGCATGTCCCGGTATACCACAAGCATCATGTCCGCGACAAACGGAGCCATTATAGCTAAGAACAAGAGCCACGAGACTGCAAACGTTGCAATACCCGCCACGATCTCCATCGTCACCCCTCGCGTCTTCCCGTATCGTTCCATCGCCACGCTCTTGAAAGCGTCAAAGAGCGACAACGCGCTCGCGAAGTACGTCGTGCACACGAAATCCTCCAGAAACCCAAGACTCAGCGCGGAGACCTTGACGGTCGCGCTGTAGTCCTTGGAGCTCCCGTGCATTGTCACCAGCGCCTTGAGAGCGAGGCAGCGACTGATCGAGAAGTAAAACTGCACGAACGCGAAGACGAAGAGCCATCCGAGCCACGGGAGCGAACGGATGTCAAATTCCCGAAAACTCTCTACCGACCACCTCCATCCGCGAGGAACCTTCACGTCGGACTCGGTACTGACGACGAGGTGTCTGGCATTGAGCGCGCGTACTTCCGGGAAGCGAAGGCGAGGCGAATGGTCGTGTCGATGGAGCGAGCTGGTCGAGGCCATCGAGGCGCAGAGTTCGGAAATGAAAGCGAAGCTGACACCTGTCAGTCGGACATTAGGGAAGGATAGTAAGCCTGATTTGCGCGCTGCCGGCACTTGTACCGATAGCGTGAGACTTGCAGCGGTGTAGGTGTGTACAAAGGGACGACCATTTTTTTTTCTGTTCGAACGGGCACAAAACCCTGCCCACTGCAAGAACTTTGGGTGTGGACGGATCACTGTGGATCGATTGTGGGTACACACTTACATGTATAAAGATGTCTAAGCTGAGCGTGCATACGATGATATCCTGTCGTAAGGGAGGATCATCTGGAAGAATATGGCTTACGTCGGATTGAGCCAGTGCGTCGAATAATCAGTGCCAGTATCCAGCAGCCTCGTGCCTGCTCCGTGCCAGATGGCTACATCACGGTAGTGGAGGACTGGACACTCCTGCTGGTGTGATCTGGAATCAGTACTGCGAAGTGCTCTGGATGTGAGTATAGCGACGAACCGAACATCGAGATTGACTGGGGTATTAGTGCAAGCAGCGGCAGGCTGGTTAACTTGCGATAGGCCGATAACAAGGTAACTTTTTGGTTTGTTTCGGCTGCCAGATCATGTGGAGAAACTGCACGTGCCAAAGTCTAGAGACGCACGTGGAGATCGAGCTAGGCTGGTTTCTTTTTGCCGCGAGGCTTCCCACGACCGGATGCAGGCTCTTAAGTCAAAATGGGGGGGGGGGGGGGGGGGCCCCCCCCCNCCTCCCTTTTTTTGAGATTCGGACCCGATTTCTGAAGAATGCTGGCCGATTTTGGCCGGGTTTTGGCCATTTCCTCAACCCTGCCCCCCATATTTCCAAAGCTGCCTCCGCCCCTGATTTGGATGCCACAACGTTGAGAGCGAACTTGTATCCCAGTCAGAACGCTTTGATCAATGAGCTGATGATGAACTCATCCAGGCAGTCGCTGAATTCCTGAGGAAAGCCGATGCGAGATCGCCAGCTTGCGGCTTTCTTCGACACAAAACGCCGCAAGTCAGGTGGCCAAGCGGCGGCTCCCCGTAAACGCCAATCACGGTCCTCATCGACCAGTTGAAGCCTCAACTTGTGCACAAACTTACTCTAGTACCGAGGAGTGAGCTTGAGTCAGACAATTCACTTACACTTTGATGGGGCAATGCTTTCGCTGTGAGAGTGCCACCTTCCTCCTGCTTGCTTGTGCCCGCGAATTAAGTTGTTGGAGTTATTTCACCCACGCAGACTGACCGTAAATAACAAGCCGTTCACGGTTCGACGCAGTTACGCGCTACGCAGTCACCATCACGGAATTAATCCAGTGAGGGGCCAGGGCCTTGTAGCAGGCGCTGATACTTGATACAGTATTACTACGATGGTGTCGAGTATCTGTACGAACACCGGTAGTAGCAGAAGATAGCTTGTGTAGCTCTCGTAGTGATACAGCCTTGTGCTAAATCGATACCGCATCGATCGCATATCAAATTATTTGAAGTCGTGCTTCCGATTGCTTCCGATCTAAATTAATGCAATGTGCGGTGTGTGCTATCTGTAACCACCGAAGTGCGACGACCCCAGCGTGTACAGACATCAATTAGCACCCATGAGCGGATACGAGTGCTCCGACGAGGAGGTTGGTGTCGCGGGACAAGCCTCATGTAGCAACGAAGACACCAAAGCAGCAATTGTCGACAAACACGGGATCTGTTTCACTTGGGTCCAGACACGAGTACCGCAATAAGTTCCCTCTTGGATGTTGAAGTGCTTTCTTTAGGCGATCCAAGCAGCCCCGACGAGCATTCTAAGGCGGCTGTAAAAGCGTAGAATAACTGGAAATACCTATTCGTGACTTGGCCATGCGAATATATCGGTGGTAAGTACAACCTGCTGACGCTGTACAGCTCCGTTGAGCACGGTGAACATGAATATCCAGCAATTGCAGTTCTTGCCAGAATTTATATTGCAAAACCGATGTCTACTGCAGCCCAAGTACGGTTCTTCAGTCTAGCAGGCTATGTCGTCAACGATCTTCGTACCTCCTTAGATGAATCGAGCGGAGCTGTTGTGCCTAATGAAGGCCAACTGGCAAGAGTACAAGACCCTGCTGCAAAGGAGCAGAATCACACCAAGATACTGCTACTGTATCAGATACTGTAGCTCCATATTGATATATTAGCATCCTATTCCGATTCCTTGTACTACAGTATTGATGCGACGAATGTGCCAGTATCATTTGTAGTCGTACAGCTCAAACCGCAGCTGATGCAAAGCCCTCACTGAGGGCTGTCCATTACATGTGCACTCAACGGGATCTCCAAATGGGTATTTTCGTCTTTTTATATGCAAAACTACCCCTTTTGCAGAAGCCTAGGTATTTCCCAGTATAATATCTAAACGTGCGTCTCAACTTGAGTGATAATCAGCTCGCAGTTCCTGAATTCAATTGGCACTGGGACTGTATTGCAACACGGGTGGTAGTCGAGCAAGACGAGCACCCCCGGCCTCTCCAGCTCGTTCACCGCGCTGTACAGGACATCTTGCGAGTGTCGGCGGCACGCCATACTGTACTGTACATATTTGATGTGGGACACGTATCAAATTGTCCCGGTGCAGCGCGTCTGGGCGTAAAAGCAAATTATCATCTCGCCGTTGTGAGCATACACGCGCGTATTTTTCGGTTAATTTTACGCTCACCGGTGCGGATGCTCTTACTTCCGTCACACCGCAGATATTCCCAGCGCAGACGACCTAGTTTACTTTGGAGCGAATGCTCCTCTAGATTATGGCAGCTTCAGAGAATTGTTTTCTCGTCAATTGCCACCTCGCCCAGGTTACCAAGAACGATGCTCCAATGGCTTCAAGGAAATGAGGCGCCAATCAGTCTCAAGGAAAGTTAGATCCCTTTAGACCATTTGAGACGGTGTCAAACGAAAAGATGCCACGGCACCATTTAGAGTTTTCGAGATAATCGCCTCTAAAGTTGACTCTTTAAATTTCGTACCTAACCGAAAATCATGACTTTCCATTTGATATCACACGAGTAAAGCTCAATAACACTCGCAATAGATTGCTTTTATCGAGAGATTTCAGGTAATATATGATTTGCGAAAATGAGTTTGTGTCGGCACCAAACATGTAACGGGGCTACATTCGGGTAACATAGATTACCGTCTCGAAAGTGATCGTATCACATTCTACATGGCTACATATGTCACTGAAACGAGAACAGTGACAAGGGTCCTGAAAGCCACTCAATCATGGCTCTGGGGGTATTTATATAGGTTTTACTATAGGTATTGTACAGTTTGTATTGCAGGACAAACTGGGCTCTTACTTAAATACATTCAGTTTTATTTTTACCTTATTCTTGGTACACAGTCCCCTTCAGGCCAGGGACTAGTGAACGGTTGTTCACTTGGAGTTTGTATAAACTCCGAAGCACACACTTCCTCTGTGCAACGTGCTTGTGTGACAACCCGTCACACTTGATAGCACTTGTAGTCAATCCGACACCTACGCGGGTGGATTGGGCTATCTGAATCCTCTGTGTTCTCTAAGAAAGTGNCGGGCTGTCACACGAGCACGTTGCACAGAGGAAGTGTGTGCTTTGGAGTTCATCACTCACGTGCAGGGGTTACAGCCCCCCCAGGCTGCGCCGAGGCCGGCCCAGCCGAAGCCCTTTAGGCTGAAGGTCCATGCCTACCTTCACTTCTAGGTCCCAGAGGTTGAGCTCGCGATGAATGCAGTCTTACTCTCGGATGAACGACTTCGTGTCTCTTTTGCGTTCTCGCATCTCGGCGGTCGAGCCAAGCGCTGGGCGTACGCGCGTGAAGCGACGTCGCCTGGATGTTTCACATCCTGGGCCCAGCTGTGTGATCAGCTGCGAGCCGCTTTCCTCCCGGCGAACTATGAGTATCGCCAGCGCTCACGCTTCCTTGCCTGCAAGCAAGGGAAACGTGAGCTGCACGAGTACATCCAAGAGATGCGCGAGCTAATCGCATCTCTGGTGGGGAACCCCCCACCTGAACGCATCAAGGTGACGGTGCTCATGGACGGACTCCGTGTGGGCCCTGCTCGCACGCAGTTGTTCCGCGTGCAAGTCAGCACCCTGGAAGAGGCGATCCAGATCGCGAGTACAGCCACAAGCAGGCTCATATTCCCACCACGGCGTGGTACGGCCACGCAGGCCCGAGCAGTAGCTCCGCCAGGGTGCTCCGAATGGTCCAGTGCCGATGGACCTGAGCTTGGCCGAGCATAGCAATATTCGCTGCTATGGCTGCGGCAAGCTGGGGCACATTCAACGTGCCTGTCCTGCAGGACAAGGGAGGAAATATCCCTCCAAGCCCTTTGCTCTGAAGGGGCGCTGGCAGAAGCCGCGACCAGGGGCCAGGGGAACGCAGGACACCAGTAGGGGCGGGGCGCCCTACTGGGGAAGACCTAAGTCTTCATGAGCGGTGCGCGGGTGGCGCGCACCATGAAGGCTTAGCCCCTGAGAGTCTCTGCACTCTCGAACAGAAGACCGGCAGCGGTGGGCTGCTCGTAGTACACGCACGTGTACGGGGATACGATCATCCCTTCCGAGTTTTGATCGACTCTGGGGCGTCGAAGAACTTCGCACGCCGCCAGACAGTCGCGGGCAATATCGACAGATTTGCTGATGCTCTACGCGAGAGCAAAGGCAAAGGGCTGGTCTCCGTGAGACTGGCCGATGGTACGGTGGTAGACGTACCGAAGGTCTGCATAGACCTTGCTGTCAAGTTCGAGGACTTTGACAGCACAGAGCAATTCCTCGCTCTTAATATGGACAAGTACGACTTGATCCTGGGCATGCCGTGGCTCGAGAAGCACGAGCCCTGGATTGA
>LGTU01001390.1:0-17992 GCA_001314425.1 Phytophthora pluvialis | reverse complement strand
CGTACCAACGACGACTGGATATACTCCAACAATGATCGGGTTGTACGCGGCCAAATGGTGTGGACTTTCGCAGGCGGTGAAGATCGTGGTGGTGTAGAGCGGTCAACTGAGGTCTTCTCGTGAGCAATGGTGATCTGGACCAGTCCAGGTGTAGTTCAAATACACCACAATACTAACAGCAGCACCTTCATCGCTAGCCAACCCACACAAGTCATAAGCAATCATCATCTACTGTGGTCACTCCATACAAGCTTGTGCTCCTGCAAAGTCGCTACGGATCTTGGGAGCTCGACGCGACATTTGTCGATTACGTATCCTCCTCCCGCTCATTGGTCAACCAAAAGGCACACATCGCGTCACCAAAAACTAGTGACCGCACACAAACCAAACTGACCTTCGACGTGCGTAGCGCTCACTTGCAGACTCTCCGACCAGCCGAAGGAAGACCCTAGCCATGGCGATCGAGCAACTGAAGACGGTGCTGCGGCTGCAGGCGACGGTGGTGGAGGGCTTCGGCCGCGGCGGCAAGCAGCTGGGCTGCCCCACGGCCAATCTCTCGAGCAAGGACCTGGGCAACCTGCTGGAGCAACTGCCCTCTGGCATCTACTGCGGCTGGGCCACGGTGGACGGCAAGGGCCCGTACAAGGCCGTCGCCAGCATCGGCTGGAACCCCTACTTCAAGAACAAGGTGCGCGGTCGCAGTCATTGCTATGGAGGGAGTGGGGGGTGGAGGTACTGACCGTTGTATGCTGTCCTGTTGATTTATGCTGTCTGTTGCCGCCGCATTGCAGGAGAAAACGGTGGAGCCGCACCTGCTGCACAAGTTCGAGAAGGACTTTTACGGCGCGCAGCTCAAGTTCCTCATCACGGGCTACATCCGCCCGGAGATGAACTTCTCGTCGCTGGAGTCGCTGATCAAGGCCATCCAGGACGACATTGCGCAGTCCAAGGAGTGGCTAGACACGCCCGAGGGCAAGTCCTGGTCGCAGGACACACTGTTTCAGTAGATTAGGAGGATGCACGCTGTGGCGGGGGAGGAGCAAGGGTGGTGTGTTTTCAGCGGGTTGAATTCCTTACGGGACCCGGTTGATAGATACGTACTACGTAGTAGCTTTTTGTCTGCGAGGTAATATAACGTTAGCGGACGCTTTTAAATGATGGATACGACGGCTGCAGATTCTTCTATTCTCCTTTATGCTTTACTCTTTCCCCACGACAATACAGATAACACCAAGGACCATTAGCAGGATGCTGGGGATTTTCTTGCGCAGATTCCTCTCTCGGAACAGGAACCGCCCCATCAGCACGCTCCAGATGCAGCCTGACCGCTTGATGGCGATCACGTACGAGACCTCGAGGTGCTGCGTCGCCACGAGGTTGATGTAGTACGCCACGACGCTCGTGACGCCAGCTAGGACGACGAACTTCCACGGGATCTTCACCTCCTGTCCGATCGGGGCGTAGATCTCCTCGCCCCCCACGCGCATCTTCTGCAGGATGTAGCTGCCTCCGGCCACAATGATCTGGATCATAGCGCCATACACCAGCGGCGTCGAGTTCTGCACGCCGATCTTGTCGAACGCGTTGGAGATGCTCCACAGGAAGGCCACGAGGATCATGTACATCGATCCCTTGCTGGCATTCGACGAGTCCATTTCTAAGTCTTTGCTGCCGTGGTCGTCCTTGGCGCCTTGCAGCCAGAAGCCTCCCATCATGGCGATCGAGATGCCCAGCGCACCGGAGACCGTGGGGACTTCGCCCAGCACGAGGAACGCGACGACGACCAGGAACGCCGGCGTGAACGACAGGAACGGGACCGTGGCTGACAGCGTGGAGATCTGGATGGCTCGGTTGTACAAGTAGCTCGTGATGATGTTGATGGAGCCGCTGATGCAGACGGACGTCCAGAAGAGGTGGTTGAGCGGCGGCAGGCGGCCGCCCGTGTCCACGACGGCCCAAGCCACGAAGACCGGCGCCTGGATGAGCCCACGCATCGCCACGACCATGAACGGGTCCATGAACTTGGTCAGGTACTTGCGCAAGGGATCGCACAGCGCGTTGACCACTGAGTTGATCACTGCGATGGAGACGCCGTACGATATGAGCATTGCGGCGGCGGCAACGGTCTCAGTTCACGGTGTCGGGGGCGGGCTTGGGACGTCGGAGGTGAGGTACGCGCTGGAGGCGGCAGCTCCTGGCCGGCGTTCAGGGCTCCACGCGTAGAGGCAACTGGTCCGCTGGAAGCGCCGAGCCTTTGCTGTCTGGGTCTGACGCAGACGTCCGATCAGAGAGTCAGCAACAGCGACGATCTGGGATTGGCTGAAAGTCTGCGAAAAAGCGGCGACTACCGTGGCATCTTGGCTTGACACCCCCAAGCCAAGATGCTTGACACTGTCAAGTTGACAGGCGCCACATAGTGAAAACAAGCCAAAAGGATGCGCCACGTCCGTCACGGTGTCCGCTGCCCTAGCCCCGATGGGTACAGCGTCCAACTCGCGATCTTTGGCGGACACTTTTGGCAATGCAAACGCTCGACCGAGGCGAGGTCAAGCGGCGGCTCGTCGCCGTCTGCCGCGAGCTGACGGCGCTCGTGCGGGGCAGCTACGGCCCGCTGGGCAGGGCGCAGCTCCTGCAGGCGAACGCGCAGTGCGTCGACGCGCTCGCGGCCACGTCCGTCGCTGAACGGTGCTTCGCCAACCTCAAGTAAGGAAGACGGAGCGAATATTTGGATCCGGGTGCGCCCGTGAAGAGGGTTGACGCTCGTAGCCTGTAGTGTGTGAACACTCAGACAGAGGGTTAGTGTGGCAAAGCGAAGCTGACAGTGTCCGTGGCGGTGTGTTTCGTGCAGTGTTGGCGACTGCCCGATCGCCAACGCGTACTTCCACATACTCAAGAGCAAGGTGCGGCGCAGATTGGTCCCCGCACGTGGCTGTTTTGCGGTGCTGGGCAGATGTGCACTAACACGTGTGGCTTTGCTGCGCGATTCTGGTGGTGCAGATCCGGAATCATGCCGATGCGGGGCTCTTCCTGGCGGGGTTGAGTGCGAGGTGAGACATCTAAAGTTTTAATCTCGGTGTACGGTATATAACGTCGAGAATGCTGATGCTGGTTGCGCCTTTGCTTGCAGCCTGCAGATCGAAATCCAGGAAGGCAGTCTCGCACAGATTCCCCAGCGTGTAGTTAGTAGAGGTGGCATGCGTTTTTGTTTTGCTGGTAAAAAGTTAGTGTGTGAAGAGGCTGAGCGACCGTTTCTGCTCTGGAAAATGCAGGTCTGCAGTTGGCGCTGGACTGGTGTGTGCAGTACCTGGAAGATCCGAGGTGTCCTGTGCGTGTGGAGGTGCATTGGAGCTCCACAACCTCGATTTCCGCCGTGATTCGAGGCATCATCTCATCCAAGTCCACAACGGGGCTAGATGAAGGCTCCATGGACTCGGTGGTTATTCCACTAATTGTTCGGGCGTTCGTGAGCGTGTTTGGGTATGTGGTCGAGCACCCGACTGAGACCGTTCCTGTGCAGCTTCTGTTTGCCCCCGGTCAAAAGGCCATCGCTAAATCTGAGGTCTGGAAGCAAACGGTTCTCCTCGATCTCCCATGGCCCGCTCGCGGTAGTGTTCAAGGTACCAAGCGAAGCCCTCTGTACCCTCCTATCTGCAACGTTCGGATCGCCTTGTTCAACATCACAATCGAGCCTCTTACTGAATTCGAGGAAGAAGGGTCGAACAGCGGTACAAGTGTAAACCACTCGGGTTCATTGGGTGCTTTCCGACTAAAAGCACTCCGGCATGTTGGCGACCAGCTAGAGCGGCTAGGTGCCACAGCAGTTCTCTCGCAGAAAATCATCCCGAAGTATCTGCAGTCTTATCTGGTCGCCAAGGGAATTTTCACGCTCGATCGACTATCCGCCGCACATATCCGTAAGTTTTCCTGCTTCAAAATAGTTACTCGAATCGGTCGTCGTATTCACAGAGCGCTGTGACGGTGTGTTTTCGGTAGGTGGTGTGCAAATGTTGAGTGGGGCCACCATTCTCAGTGATTGGAGGATGGATGACAGCATCATTAACAGCTCCCTTGGTTTCCTATCAATCATTACGACGCAAACTCTCGGCAGCAAGAAATTTATCCGACTGCACCGGGAGGATCCTACAATCAAGGTTTCACCGACTACGGACACTGGAAACGCGCACCCAGTAACAACAATCGCGATTGCTGCACCGGACCGCTTCGCGTATGATGAGCTCAGCCACGTGTTCACTACTTCGCTAAAATGTCTGGCAGCCTTGATCGATGAGCCGTACGTTGTAGCCGGCGCCGGGTGTCTGGAGATTCACCTCGCAACTTTGCTACGCAGTCGTGCGAGCCAACTACGAATCCCTGCTCCAGAGATGAACGAAACAACGTCCAGAAGCACCAAGATCGACGTTCAAGCAGACCGAACACTACGTCAGTTGAGCCAAACAGTTAGCACTTTTGCCGAGTGCCTGGAGAATCTGGCTGGGCGCTTATGTGGGAGCCACGCTACCTCAACTGACCGCGCAGCGATGATCGAGCAGGTGCGCGATGCAAACAGCGAGTCTCTGTTGATAACTGCGGGTCAAACTGGTTTATCCAAGCAAAACAAGTACGGCTTCTATGGCTGGAATCCAAGGACGCGCTCCGTGATGCCATTGCTATCGTATGCGCTTCAGGAAGAGGAGCCTGGAGGTGACGAAGAGAAGGTCATCACCGACGCTCGCATCCTAGACGTGTTGCAGTCTAAGAAAGATGCGTTAGTTCTCGCAATCGAGAGCGTGTCTTCGTTGGCTCGCATTTCATCGGTCGTCCGAGTTCCTTGACAGCAAAATGCGCTGAGCAAGCAAAGATGAACGTTTTCTATCTATTTAGCATCTTTTGCTCTCCGCGTTAGTAGAACTGCTGTTCGGCGTCGTATCCCGACAGGTCTCCACTCGCCAGGAACGGCACTAGTAGCGGATCGTGCTTTTCGCCTTCCTCGAGTCCGTACCTCGGGAGCAGATACGACGTCATCACGGACGTGTAGTTCTCGGGCAGTCGGAAGCCCTGGCACACCACGAAAGCCTCGTTGCTCTGCGCGCGACTGCTCATGGGCTTGGAGCACGACACACTCTCGAAGAAGACGCTGAGCTGCGTGGCCAGCAGGTCGAATTGCTCGCAGCGGAAGATCTTGGCCACGAACGCGCCGCCCTCCTCCAGCACGTGGGTGGTGATGTTGAGCGCGGCGGCCAGCAGTTCGGCCTGCACGAACTCGTCAATGTCGTGCACGCCCGTGACGTCGGGCGCGCCGTCGCTCACCACCACCTGGGCCTTGGCGCCGTGGAAGTGGCCGATGATCTGCTCGGCCGTGCGCTTGGACGTGATGTCGCCCTGCAGCAACTGCACGCCGGCGATGGGCGCCATCTCCTGCAGATCCACCGACACGATGCGCACGTCGCCGCTGGCTGCGCTCTGCACGTTGCTGGCGTCGTACAGCTTGCGGCTCAGCACCTGGCTCCAGCTGCCGGGCGCCGCGCACAGGTCCACGGCGCGCTGCACGTGGCGCAGGAAGTCGAACTGCTCGTCCAGCTGCAGCAGCTTGAAGGCCGAGCGCGCGCGGAAGCCCACCTCCTTGGCCTTGCGGTAGTAAATATCCTAGCCACAGACTCACAACGTTAGCGGCTGCGGCAGGCACAGGCAGAGCAGTGGAGCGCCGCGCACTCGGTTCGCTTCGGTCGACTTGGTCATGGCTGGCAGGCAATGAAGTCGAATATTTTGGGTTCTGCATCCCTCTCTATAGTGAATCGCTGTTTCTCCCTCTCTATACGAAACGAAAAAAATCAAGCACAGTCACAGACAGAGGCCCCACCGAGACGACAACGGGCCAATGCGCGCGCAGGGATCGTCGGCCGGCATCGGCTTCGGCATGACCATGGCGGGCAGCGGAGGCTCCCCCGCCGTGCCCGACGCGCTCTTCGAGTCCGCCCCCGACTGCTTCGCGTGCGACAAGAAATTCCACGCCTTCCGACGCAAGCACCGCTGCCGGGTACGGCGCCTGATTCGATTCTGCATTCTATACTCTGCCATTTTCTAAACCGCGCCCTTATTTGTGGCACACTTTTCAGTCGTGCGGCAACGCGGTTTGTGGCAGCTGCTCGCGCACCCACAAAGTGATGCCCAGCTCCACCATCGTCCGCTACAACAACGAGCCTGTGCGCGTGTGCGACCGCTGCATCCGGGACCAGAATCAGATGATGCTCGAGCGTCGACGTGCTGAAGATGTGGAGCGCGCGAGGGCGCGTCAAGTGGCGGCGCTCGAGGAGGAGGAGCGCCAACGGGAGGCGGAGCGCAACCAGAGAGAACGGGAAGTGGCGGAAGCGCAGGCTCGACGCGAGATGAGACTGCGCGCTGTTGAGGAGAAGCATCTGGGCCCGCGGCCGGATCTGAGGACGCTGCGGTCGAGATACTCGAGGAGTCTGGACGACTGTGCAAGGGATGCACAGCCCCAGTCGCTGTACTCGAAGGAGCTGAGCTCCTTCCTTGAAGACGCCGAGAAGAGATCAGTCGCGTTGGTTGCTAAACCATTTGCGGCTGGCGACATTTTTGAAGATAAAGAGGACTTGGATACCGTGGCGACGACGGTGGTGCAGGAAGCGGAGGAATGCGCCATCTGTCTCGAGACGATGGATGTCGGAGACGCGATTTACACGACGGCGTGTGGGCATAGTTTCCACTGGAGCTGTCTGAAGGAGATCCAGAAGTCGGATTCCAGCAATTACGACAAGTGCCCGTCGTGTCGTGCGACCATGGCAGAAATGCAAGTGAAGAAGCAGTGTGATCACCCGCGGGTGCGACTCGGACACCGGTTTTGCCGCGACTGTGGCGAGGCAGTCGCAGAGAGGGACGCGAAGCCGAGGGCTGACGAATCGGGTGGCGCCGTGGGTGGAGCTGGTATGCGGATGTCGACCCCTTCCAGCGGACCGGATCTGAACCAACCGGTTTCATATCGGGCCAGCTCGCACGGTGCGCTCGTGCGCTGCCCGCAGTGCCACATTCAGATGCGCGTACTTCCCCACATGTACAACATGTACGTCCTGACGTGAACCTGCCTAATTTATCCTGCCATTATCGAAGGTGCTAACACTTTGTGTGCGTTTATTTCGTTTGCAGGCGGGTGGCGTGTCCGTCAGGCCACATGTTCCTGGTTCAGGTTGCAGGCCAAGCCGGAAACGGCGGTGGTGGACGCGGCGGAGACCACGGCTTCGGATCACGAGGTGGGCTGGGTGGCTCTCGAATGCCTTCGCGAGGTATGAGCATGGGCTACCCGGGCTCGTACTACCGCACAAACGCCTACTCGGAGCTGTAGTAACTTAAGAACCAACAACACCAAGACCAAATGTGCGCGCGACGTGGAGCGAAAGTAGCTCTCGGTTCGGCGCCAACTCGATCCGAAGACGAAGGTCTTCAGCGAGCGCTCTTTATACTACTTTACTACTTCGACGTACCGAATTGGACTGACAAGTTCCTTGTACTGCGCATGACGCTCGCGCATATTAGAGAGGATACGACTTCTGGCGGCGATGGCCAATGATAAGCGCATTATTGTGGGAGTTGGATGTGGTTTTGCGATGATGACTTCGTACTTTTTCCTAGTTCTGAGAGCAGAAGAGGAAACTCTAGTCTACCACGATCTTCACCGCCTGCGAAGTCCACACCGTTTGGCCGCGTACAACCCGATCATTGTTGGAGTATATCCAGTCGTCGTTGGTACGAGCATTCACGATGTGCGTTTGCGGGTTGACCTTGGGCACCGGAACGTCTTCGCCAGTGCCCTGGGTAGCCCAGTCCTGGTCAACAGTGGCAATGGCTTGAACGTAGTACGTTCCAGCGGAGGCAAACTCGACGTCTGCCGAGAACAACCCCTTGTTGTTGACTTTTACCTTCAAGCCCAGGTCCTCGTGATACCATCGCGTGACACCACTCTGCGAATGTGTAAGGCTAGCGTCGGAGGGGTCATCGGACCAAACTTTCAGCTGCGTGCTGTCCACCGTGATTGCTCCCGCTACCTCCCATTTGAACGTTGCAGCTTTCTCAACGCTGGTGTTGTGAGGGTGCGTCTTCCAAAGCACGTACGGCTGTACCAGATCAATGTACAATAGTGACAACCGCGCATTGCGAGGAATGTGACCCACCATTTCCGTAGCTGGTAGATAGTCACTCAATGCCTTATCCGAGAGTGTCGAGCTATCACCCAAGCTCGTCGCATTTGGCTGTTTGCTGTCGCTCGTCTCGATCAGGACATTAAAAGCGCGATGGGTGGCGTTGTTGTACCTGGTCTTGGCGACTGGGTATCCCCCGAAACTTGACGGGTTGCACTCTTTAATAGGCCTCGGAGTCGTGAACTCGTTCTCCCATGACGCCGCGTAGCCCCAATCTTCCATACCGCCGTCAACGGCGTACACGACGTCGTTCATAGTGCCGTCTGGGTAGTACTCGCTGCTGTCCTCAAACTTGCCTCCGAATCGAGACATGATGCGCGAGAGCTGCTGCTGACTACGATCGTCAGGACTCTTGTCGCTTTTGCCAGACTCCTTGACGTGGTTCTTGCCTCCCCACTCGTACGTGATACATTCTGTACCAGCATGGAAAGTGATACCAAGCTGGAACAAGTGGTCACGCCACAGTTCATTCAGCGCTCGAGCTGCCATGGTCACCATGCACTCCTCGTCGTCACCCAGGTTGTAGGGAAAATCTCGGTTCGGGTCGGCATCGAGTTCCTTACGGACGTTATGATCGTAGCCGTACGCGTTGGCGGTTGGTATGATCACGATCGTGCGGGTCTTGACGAGATGCTGAAGCCACGGATTGCCATCGGACCTGGTAGCGTGCGACAGCAAGAGCTCCGCCAGCACCACGACTACCTGCGGACCCACCCGCTCATTGCCGTGCACAGCTCCACTGAAGATCAACTCGGGTCTCTCCGGATCGGGCAGCGTCGCCTCGTCCGTGATCTTGACCACATACTGCTCGCAAGGAGTCGTTTCGTTATTCCGAGTGCAGTTCACTTCCGTGTACTTGGGCAGGTCGTACTTGTCCTGCACACTGAACACTTCAGCATAGTCCGGGTACTTGGTCTCTAGCTCGAGAAGGTAGTCAACGATCTCGCCGTACGAGCGTTCCTCATAAGTGATAACTGCTGCTGCTGAAGCAGGGGATGAAACCGAGATACAAACGAGCGCGGCGCCAAAAGAAAACAGCAAAGCTGGAATATTCATCTTTGATCAACGTGACTGGAAGAGAACAAATTTCCGAATGAGGCTGCCTCGAGACTTGGTAGGCGTTGAGCAATCCTGTGCGCTGATCGTCAACACTCGAAGTGGTTGTTATGTTTTAAGTGCTGTGAAAGCAAGTCATCAACAGTGGAAGGCACAATTTACCGCAAGCTACCATCCCATCTCGGATCATTAGCTGTCCTGAGCATCAGTCCTATGCGATGATCGTCAACACTCAAGTGGTTATTACATGTATATTTTAAGTTCTGTGAAAGAAAGTCTTCACAGTGGAAGGCACGTACGGAACAACTTACCGTAAACTACCATCCTATCATCCAGGTGGAGTTTACGCTACCGTATTCCCCCTGTTATAAGCGTCGCTATGTTACAAGCGTCACTTCATTTCATCCAATCATAGATGTCTTTCAAATCTTTCAAAATTCTTCTGTTACAAGAGTCACCTAAAAAACCAGGTAAGAAATCGATTTCTGGCGCCATTAATTTCTGCGGGGCTTTCGCGCCGACACAAACACATACATTGCCACTTGCGAAGAACATGGGAAGACCCCGGATCAACGGAGAAGGCCGCAAGCCAAATCGCAGAATACGTTCATCGTATACTTACCGATTTAAGGTAAACTGCATTAGGTCTTTCCTCGCAACAGATGAAAATGAGCTTGACTCAACTATTGTAGAGTTTTTTTGTGGACAGAGTAGCAAATCGATGCGGAAAACAAAAAAAACTAGTTAGAAAGTGGATCAATTACCGGATAGCGATTTTTTGGGTGTATTCGAAAGGAAAAGGGGCGCTTCGGCACCAGCGAGCGCGAGGTGTAGCCACAGTGCTGATCAGGGCAGCTGAAGAGCACAGCGTCTTGATCATTGAGGCGCTTTCGCGACAATCGATCACCGGTCATGCCCGTGCTCGTCCTCAAATTGACTCGAGCGATGACGCTTGCGCCGTGAACAGCGACGACGAAAGCAGTAGTAGCGGCAGCGAAGGTGGTTGTTGAAATGAATCTGTGGAAAGCTGAATACATCCTCACTTCTAGCACACAGAACCATTTGCCGTCCATATTGTAATGTCCATAGTAAAGAAACATGACACAAGCAAATTAGCCCACACACACGCCACGACAGCCAAACTGCACAAGCAGCTAGCCCCGTACTAAAGCAGCAGGCGCCGGAATCCCGGGGCCGACGCACCACGGAAATCGCAGGGCTGATGCATCAGCGGCTCAATCAAAAGCGGTGAGGAACGAGAGGAATTTCTTTCCACCGGTAACAGCAACATGAGGTGACGTAGGGTGCGTCACCGTGCTCCCTAAGTGGCTGTCGCTTCTAAGCGTAGGCCGTAGTACGCTAGAAGGGCAGTCGATCAGGAGTAAATGTAAGAACACGTCAAACACAGTGAGTGCCGGGCAGAGCCTCGACAGGACCGTGGCGTCTGGTGTGGCCGTTCTCTCTTGCTTGGTGCTGGTAGAGCAAAGTGAGCGAGAATGAGCTGCCCCGCCGCGCACCACGTTCCGCAACAATATATTTGGTTAGGCATACAAATAGTAAGTAGTTCTATATTAAAGCTAAGTCCTTTGCCCCAGCACTGGGCACACCATCATGACTGCGCACAGCCAGAAATGTTGCCCTGCATACTGCCCTTGGTATAGCTTCTCCGCCTCGCATACCTCGCACGCCTTGCACACGGCACGCGACGTGCGCATGATCGGCGTCTGGATGGGTCAGGCTGGACACTGTCAGTGGACGGTGGCTCTGGGGTTGGGCACTGGACACTGGCAGACTGCACTTGAGGGCCCATTGTGGCCTTGCATCTCACATTCCCACTTGATCCCGGCGATGAAGTCGTCGTGATCACACCTGCGCAGCCGGCTGTCACCAAGCTCGAAGTGCAGCGTGAGCAGCAGCCACAGTTGGCAGCAGTCCACCAGCAACAGTACTCCCACTCGATTATCATCGTCGTCGCAGTCGTAGAGGTAGTCTACAACGGTCGGCCCTAACGCTCACGTCATTCACCTCGCCTTCCTCTTGCAGTTGCATGGTCCCGCTTAGTCACGTCGCGGTGTATCGGCAGCAGTCACCACCGCAGTGAACTAGTCAGCTTCGTTCGTCGTTGACGAAGCCGATACGTCGCTGTCCTCAGCCACAATCGGTTGCACTTTCGTCTGTCCGAACCTGCGTGAACTTCACAGCACCAAGTGCTTTGGTCATCACGTCGGCCACCATCTCGTCAGTGCCAATGTGCTGCGTCGTGAGACGCTTGAGCTCCACGTCCCGTCGCACCATATGATGCTTGAGGTCAATGTGCTTTAACTTGGAATGCTTGCCTGGTTTCGCCGTCAATGCAATAGCACCCTGATTGTCGCCAAGCAGCAAAGGCACTGGATGCTTCCAGCCAAATTCCTTGTATAGACCAGCAAGCCACAGCAGAGCTTTGGTTGCTTCTGCCATCGCAACGTACCCAGCTTCGCATGTGCTGAGTGCGTTGATTTCCTGCTTCCTAGAGGCTACGAGATCACGTTGTCATCCAGCATGGTCACGTAGCCACTGATGTTTCTCCCGTCCACGGGGTCGTTCGCATAATCCGCATCGGAGTAGCCGCTAACACACACGCCTCATTCTGGTTCACGTCCATCACCAAGCCGTAGTCTCTTGTCGCTTTCAAATAATGAAGCACCCACTTTGCTTGTGCGTAGGGCGTGTGGTCGTAGCAGACCAGGTACTTGCCCAAGTGTCTCGTAGCATGTGCAATATCCGGTCTTGATGCACTGTCCAGGTACTGGAGGGCGTCAACCAGCTCACGGTACGGCAGATACTCCTTCGAGGTAGACACAGCTGCCGCCGATGGGGTTGTCGCCTCCGGCGTTGCGCATCCGTTGCAGTTCTCCATGTGGAACCGCTTCAGCACCTTCAGCACGTATTGCCGCTGCGAGTACACAATCTGTCTCCGGGACCGGTTTATGAGAATCTCAACTCCTAGTAGATACTTTATAGTACCCATAGTAGTCAGCTCAAATGTTTCTTGTAGAGAGGCAGCAACCTCCTCATACAACTTGCAAGGGCCCATCAGCAGTAGGTCATCCATGTAAACCGTAAGTAGTAGCGTCACTTCGCCGACCTTCTTCAGGACATAGAGTCCGAAGTCCGATTCCAAGCGTTTTAGTCCCATGGCCAACAGCTTCGCGTGACGCGTCTTGTTCCAGATGTTCGGCGCTTGCTTAAGCCCGTACAGACTCTTCGGGAGCTGACAGACCAGCGATGGTCCGTCCGTCTGGTCGCCATACAGGAATGCCGTTTACACATCACTTCCCACCCACGCTGGATAGCAAAGTAGACTGCCGCACGAATAAATTCAACCCGGATCACAGGTGCGTAGGTCTCAGAGTAGTTGATCCCCAGCTGTTGCTTAAAGCCGTGAATCACCAATCTTGCTTTGAACCTCTTGATTCGTCTCCATTTCGCCGCAAACACACATCCCCATGTGATGACCTTGGCCTTCTTCACTTCCTTCCGCTGCACAACTTTGCACGTCTTGTGACCCTTCAAGGACTGGAGTTCAGCCAGCACGGCCGGCCTTCCACTGCGACCAGAACTTACTCGCATGAGCTTGCTTGTAGGTAGTTGGTATATGCACATCCATGGTGGCCTGCACCTGACCCACCACATAATCCAACAATCGAACGTTCGCCCTTTGCTTCCATCTCGGTCGCTTGAGCCAAGGCTCAGTGGTTGAAGGCTGAATCTTGAAGCTACTTGAACTTCAAATGCCGGAGTTATTCCAGTCCATAAAATTCTAGCATATGTATACCACCAACCCTCGAGCACTTTGTTTGTCAATATCTGGCATAATACGAATTTGGCTATACCGGACCCGGGTAGAAAATATTAAAAACATCTGAACAGGTCCGGCAAGCACACTATAAACGGACTTGGTACACACATCTACAGGTACGCCATCCCCTGGTTGATACTAACGGGAACATTCTTCACAACCATTGGTCGATCTACCTGCGGAGACACCGGCGTTCCCGAGTTCGATTTAGCCTGCTACATTAGACCTCCTGAGAAGCGACGATGAGGAGGACATGGGTCCGAAACCAATGAACGCGATGATATCACTGCGTTCTAGCGACATAGAGCAAGGTAGCCGCGAAGATGCTGGAAGGACGAACGTTAGTGACGGCGTTGATAATTCATCAGACACCCAAACATGCCGGGCCTGACTGACCTTGTAAGAAAAACAGCTGATAGCGATGGTGCTTGTCACGCAGCTCCAACAGCTACTAACAACCAGCTCCAGCTGCCCGAATTGAATGACGCGGTTGTGCCGACAGAAGGCGGCGCAACCGTGATGAAAGCCGAGACTAGTGTTCTAGCAGTAGACGTTTTGCTCATGACAGACGCATATCCCGATTTACTGAAGAGAACTAAAAAGATGAAGCTTAAAAGCAACCCCATCACGGAAATATAAGGCATAGCGCAAACCAGTGAGATCCTCGAAAAACACGACCAAGGCGATTCATTTACCGACAATTTAAACCACCTTTTTAAAGGGGTTGTGAAGCTTCCTGGCCTGGTGCAGCGCTTGAGGCTTCAATATCGATTTGATGCCGAACCAGAACCCGGGGTTGTTCAGCTTGTTCTCCGGCCTTGTCTGAGTGTAGATTCTGGAAACGCTGTCGATGACGCCAGAGTCTCCCAGGCGCGTAATGTGGCATCGATGAAGAGCTGTTGGCGCAGCTTGGGAGGAAGGCGACGATGGGTCGCCGGGCGGTTGACCAAAGCACTAGAAATATCTCACCAATTGTATTAATGATGAAGGAATTACGTTTACTGATACCGAAGCATGTGATCCTTGCAAGTGCAGGCTCGATTGCTTCTCCAAAGGCTTCTCCAACTCAGCATCTTCCTACTATTGTACCCCAAGCTCGTGAGCTTTTAACAGCAGATGTCCAAATACCATGTTCGAGTATTCTGGAGTTGAAATTGTAGAAACCCAATGCGCCAACCTGAGAGGTCCGGTTGGCGCATTCGTTGGCGAATACACCGGGAGCTTAACGACCCACGATTTCAAGAAGGATACTCGTCCGAATAAATACGCATTGGAGGTGCATATAAAAACAATAGCCACCAAAACAGCTTACATTAATGCGGAGACCCGTGGTGGAATTACAAGATTCTACTGTTTTTTGTGTGGAAATGATAAACCGTTGGTGTGTGCGTGTAGAAATGCTAGTTATTGCCGAAATAGCTGCGAGAGATGATAAACTAGGGAAAGAACCTCTGGGATGACTGCAGCTGCAATAAGCCGAATTGTGTTGGACCCATGCACCCCGATAAATTAAGCGACAATTGACGTTGACATCATGGAAAGGTTGCAGGTACATATATATCATATGGGTGAAGTATCGACATGGGATGCCTATATATAGCAACAGCACCTTAAACGGAGTTTCGGCGCCTTAGCAGTGGGTGGCAGCACTACTGGATGGTAGTTCTAATGTATAACGGGCAATATCAGATCTTTAGCGGCCATGCCAAAGACGTTTTCGCTGTCACTCTGATTTCTACGGCCAGTCTGTAGTTGCTGTAGCAACGAGCACATCTTCTAGTGTGTATCGCGTTTTAGCCCAATACTGAATTGCACTGCAGGATTGTTCGTAGTTGCCAACGCACGTGGTGTCTGGAAGCATTGACAGTGGACAAATTTGCCACTTACCCCCACCTTTCTGAAATACACATAAAAAAATAGCTGTTGTGACTTCACTTCTCCAGCGTGGCAATATGGCGCACAAAGTGAAGATCGTTAATGTCGTTGCGTACTGTACCGTGGGATCGTCCAGAACCTTGAGGCTTTGTTTACGTTCTTTATCACGTGAACGTAGGCGGTCCGACATCCCAACTACGAATATTGGATAGCAAACTTCTTTCCGCTTAAAAGTTGCACCGATGTGCAAGAGGAACGATTTTGGGTCTCGATCCAGCCGCTTCATAAGCGTACGCGACGACCATAGAGACTTGGTATCCGATCCGTTGTCAACAATCGGTTTTCTGTGGCCATCCAGATCCCACCAAAAGACGAACGGCTGCGTTTCATCGTTCTCACCCGTGAATGCTGCGACCAGCACCATCTTCACGATTTTATTGAAGCGATCGTTGTTGGCATGTATCGTGCGCGATTAGTAATTCACCTGGTTCTACACCATTCGCAGCGTGAGTGCAGAGGTTTCGGGTACCGTAACCTTCCTGTCAGAAGCGTCGCATGGTGAGTAGAGTAACACTTTTAACCAATCTGATGACATATATCGGACCAGAACACACGATATGCTCTTCATAGCCATTCTGTCATATAGTACAGGGAGGCTATAACGTCTGCGAAACATAGCCTACTGTATTGAAAATGCTCGAGCTAGTAGTTACCAGGGTGTCGCGATAGTTCAGTCTTTCATGGACATTTTAGCTAGCCATATCCAGGAATGTCGTTAAGTATTATGTTAAGTACGAAATATACATATGGGTGACGGTTTTGGCAGGGGGGTTACTGTAGTTGCATCTTGATTTTCAAGGCATTGCGAATCCGTCCTAGATTTAGTCCTTGCGCCGTCAGCTCCGTCCAAAACTGCTTCTACTGAAGTGGCATCACCTTCTTACGCACGTTTGCTGCACTCGTGAAATGGTCGAACAACTCAAAACCTGGCATGGTATTTGATCGCACCCATATCAACACTTTCCGGCGCCAATGGCACAAGTTGTTGGCTCGAATTCCCGGCACTTCCTCGAAATACACGCCATCAACATGTAATGCGTATGGTGCAGCAAAACGTTCGTGCAAATGAAGCATGTAATAGGTTGGCTGCGTGGGGCCTTGTAATCATTAATCGTCTCTAGGGACACGTTTCCGTCGTGACGCCACGCCTACCGCAACCTCCCTCCCGTATAGCTTGCGTGGCATGGTTGCCTCCGAAGCCTCCCTCAGTATCTGGAACGCTGTCTCCCTGTGCTTAGATGTCACCGTCCTTGGATCGACACCCGTGCTCGCCTCATCTCTTTTTGACAGCATCTCCATCCTCGGTCCGTTCCACTAAAAATGAATTGGCTGTAATTCACAAACTTATAGATCGGCCCTTGGCTACGAGGCTTCATTGATAGGGTTCTCAAGACAACGCATCAGGAACACCGAGCACTTGTGACCTGACACACACAAAAAATTTCAACACAGCATAGTATGGCTAAAATGCAGGTCACCTCACATCGATCGAGGGTGGCACACGTAATCGCAGTGCAGTACACAAAAGCATTGAACCGCCACCCAGCCACAGTATCCGCGAATAGGAGAGGACAGCCTCGGATATTTGGTCAATACGAGCGAGACGCTGACGGTGCCTGCCCCTTGAAGTGGCCTGGAATGCTGTCGAGCTGGGACCGCCTGCGCAATTGTGACTGCGATTGAGGGCTGCATTACGGCACCCCCCTCAACGTGTTTAGGCGTACCAATGCCATGATCATAAGGGGGACCTTTTTTCAAAAGGATCATTATGGGTTAAACCTCAGAGCCAAGCGAGCTATACTACGTTGTAGTGGGCTTCTTTGGCTACATTTTGACGCCTTCAGCACCCCGAAAAGTCAAATATCAAAAACGTCGTAGGTGTTTGCGCGAGATGTCTCGAGAAACATTATTTTTTTCGAAAACCTTTTTTTTTCTTTTAGATTCTAAAAACGCTGCTCTTTCGAATAGTGCTGTTGACGGCTCTTGAAACACATCAGAACAGTGTCAAAATGTGAAGTCAAGTTGGTTGCTCGAAATATTCCGAGATCTCGCTTCATTTGGAATTATCACTATGTATCTGGCAGATACTTCGATAGTATCACTAAGTTAGTGAGACGTCCTTAGACTGCAGCGACCTTACTCTCATCGTCCTCGGCGGTCTTCGCTGCGATACGTGCAGCTGCTCGCTCTCGGCGCTTCTTCTTGATCTCGGCAGTCTACTCCACCATCGCCGCTATCGTAAACGTCGTCGTTGATGAATTCCTTGGCTTGATCTTGGCGTTCATGTCGACCATCTTTTCTGGATTAAGCTCTCTATCCGTCGCGCTTGGGATGCTCTCCCACAGAGCCCTGAAGTCCTTCAGCGTGTGAAGCAGTGCACTGGAAACGATAGACTTGGTAGGATCGCTAGTGGGGCGGCGGCGAAACTCAACGACGCCGGGATTCTTACACGTCGTTCGAAAGAGCTGGAACTTCTGAATGCCCTTTATCTTCTTTTACGTCGGTGCGACGAAATCCTTGAAGAGATGTAACGGCTTGGCTTCTATCTCCAGGTTCACCGTGTGGCTGGACGTGTTGGCTTCGTCGACGGCGTCTGCGAGGGTGTCCATGTTCCATCGCTGTCGCTCGCCATCGTCCAGGTGACCTTTAAGCTGGGGCCTGTTTTCTTGAAAGCGCTGAAACCACCCGATTTCACCTCACCCAACTTCAAAGGCCTTTAGCGAAAAACCTAAAAAAAAGGCGTAATGATACTTTTGAAAAAAAGGTCCCTCATAATATGATCATGGCATATTATGTAGGTAACTTAAAAAATCAGTCGAGTGCGCGGAATCAATTGAGTGCGCGATTAGATATATTGTCGAATCAAATCATCCAAATATGGAATGCCGTGCAGTAATTGTTGGCAAGATGACGCCTCGACCAGCTGCGGAATACCGGTAGATACCGGTATGAC
>LGTU01001388.1:0-20071 GCA_001314425.1 Phytophthora pluvialis | reverse complement strand
AGTGAAATGAAGTGGTTTCGGATCTCGGCCGACTCCTCGCCGAGCTCCCCACGTACCCGTTCAGCTGACTAGCTGAGTTCCGCCCATATTAGACCGCTGAGTTTAGGAATCAGCCTGATCGCCGAGTTCGGAACTCAGCTGGTAGTACTGTAAATGCTCCAATTATGTCCGGTGCTTGGGTGGACCGCCAAATTTGACGTCTGCTACACCACATGGGCCTTTAGTGCCCTCCGGGAGACTCGCGGGAGCTTAGCGCATGCACGCGTGTGAGGGTCCTCACAGAAGCTCAGAGGCAGGGCCTTCATGATGATCCAGTTCGCCCATTTGTCGAGCGAGTCGTTCTTATCCACTTGAAGAAACTCGGTGATGGCCGGCTGCAGCGTGCCGTTCGCGTTGGTGGTAGCTTCATACCCCTTGTGTGCTGCTTTCAAGTGCTGCAACAAGTTGGTGTAGCCCGCCTTGATGTCCTGCTGGTAGACCTTGCCACAGATGCAGTGGTGGTAGCCGCGGTCGGCGACATCCGGCTTAAATCAGGCTTGGTAGAAGACACGGCTAGGGGGAAGCATCGCAAGTAGACGAGTGATGCTTGAGAAGTCGAGCTGAACATGAGTTGTGGGCGAAGCAGCGGAGGGTTAAGCCTGCTTCTCTCCTTGCCAATGATTCTGTCGTGATGGTTAGCTAAACCGTGCTGCTGCGGTTAGTTTAACCGCGTTCGCTGTCGCTGTCGTGTGTTAGTGAACCGGGGTCGTTAATATTCGTCTCGTAGAAATAAGGGAGATAGGAAAATACGTAGATTTTGGAGACCGCCTCACACAAAGAAGAGAAAGTAGACAAATCAATGAAGAACGGAACGCAAACACCAACAAAGGCACCAGCTGACTTCGTGCCGAATGGGCTTGAAAATGCAGTCATTTTCTACGGAGTCGAGATGCCACCGCCGGATTGTGTCGTAAGCTTGGTACGATTCCCTCGATCTGGAGCTCAGCGAAACAATTTCTTCATACACAGATTATGTTTGTGGTTGCAATGACGCCCAGAGAAAGTATGACGTGTGAGAGTAAAACCCACCAGTAGCAAAAACTCATCAACAGCAGCAACTGTAAAACATACAAATTTTCATGAGACAAGTTGACATAATAGAAAGCTACATGTAGCGTGTAACTCAAGACGGCGGCGTCGACGTGCAAGTTGACATTTTAAATAACCAACAGCGTAAGCACACGCAACAAATGATAGCGTCTTTGACCAAAAGTTAATATTGGTGGGCGAAGGCTCATTCTAGGACACTTTGATAAAAATGCTGTTACGTCTACTATTCTGGTGTTATAATATAAGTTTTATAGGCTGCTTATAAAACTGCAAGCGTCGACACGGACTCCTGGCTTATCTTAACTCCTCTGCGGTGTCTTAACCATGGCGCCACCAGATAAAGTCCTGGCCCCACGCATAAATGACTCTAGTAAATCTGGGACAAACACCTACGTTTGCCACTTCCTTGTCTTCGGCACTCGACATACGACCACGAAATCGATACTGAACGGGGAGAAAATCTTATTTGCGTTTTCAATGCCACTCGGAGTTGGTGGAACCTGCAGCGAATGTACAGCACTAGTACTGTACTAGTATCCTACACTGCGACAAGATACTCACAGCATCACTAACCTCACCGCAAGCCCGAAAAGCTTCGCTGCACTACGTAGCGCGTTCCAGGACTCGAGGCTGCGGACGATGAACTCGTGGAACTTGAGTCAGCTAGGGATGTCGATGGCTCCACGGCGAACTTCCAGTTCGTAGAGCACCACGCTGTATGAGGCATCACCCAGTTAATGCAGGCGCAATCTTTGCTGTCGTGTCGCGATCGAACTCACCATATTAGCCTACATCTGCACAGGAAGTGTGGGTCAACCATGTTGAAGTTGTTCGACCAATCAGCGTGCGACATTGGTTATGTTGCGCTAATGAAGCGCAACATTCACGCAACATCACATCTGCAGCTGCCACGTCAGAGCCTGTTCGTGCACATACCATGAGCTCCGCTGCGGGCGTGCTGTCCCGAGCGGTGCGTGGCGGCTCCTACCGGTTCCTGCAGCGCCTGTTAACCTTTGCGGCCAACTCGCTGGTGTTGCGCAAATTGCACCTCAATGTGACGGGCGCCGTGACCGTCCGCTTGGAGCTGGCGCTGGCCTCCATCTTCCTGCTGCGCGACGGATTCCGCCTGGCGTTCCTGCGCATGCCGTCGCTCGACTCGAAAGCCCCCGGCAATGGGAAAACGCACGTGCAGCAATTGGTGAACGTCTCGTGGCTGTCGACGGCCATCAGTTGGGCGGTGGCGGGACTTGTGCTCCTGTACTCGGTGGTTGGGGGCTCGTCGGAGACTTTGAAAGACGACGAGGCGTTGGCCAGCTACTCGACGGTTCTGGCCATGTACTGTGGCGCTGCAATGATCGAGGCATTGGCAGAGCCTATGTTCGTATTGGCACATGCCAGTGTGTTGGTGAGTTGGCAGGTGGCGGCTCAGAGTGCCGCCTTTTTGGTGCGAGCAGCGGTGCAGTACGTTGGCGTTGTGGTGCTCGAGTTGAACTTGACGGCGTACGGAATTGCAGAGCTGTCGTACGCATTGACGCTGTTGGTGATGTTCACGGCGTTCTTTTGGCGGAGGATTTATGGAGGGCTACGTAAGGAGGGCACGTTCGCGTTGACGAGTATGAGGCAGTTGCTGCCTGGCAAGCCCGAAGGAGATGTGGACTGGTGTCATAAGGAGCTACTGACGCTGCTGGTGCCGCTGAGTGTGCAGAGTGGAGTGAAGTATCTGCTGGCGGAGGGAGACAAGTGGGTGCTGACGGGCTTTGCGTCGCTGCAGCACATGGGGGTCTATGGATTGGTGTCGAATTTGGGCTCACTCGTGCCTAGAATTGTCTTCCTGCCTATCGAGGAAGCGACCAAGACCATCTTCAGCAAGCTTGATCTCGCGCAGAAGCAGAAGAGTGACGACAAGGACGACAAGGAGAGCAAGAAGAAGAGTTTGGCGCATGGTCAGACACTGCTGTTGGTGCTGCTCAAGCTCATGAACTTGGTGGGGCTGCTGTTCGTCTGCTTTGGAACGAGCTACGCGTACACATTGGTGCTGCTGCTGTACGGAGCTGAAAAGGCTCACCAAGGTGTAGGTGCAGCATTGGCTGTCTACTGCGCGTACATCCCATTCCTAGGCGTGAATGGTGTCACTGAAGCTGTGGTTCACGCTATCGGAGATGACCGCGAGCTGATGCGACTCAACAAGCTGCTTGGTTTATTCTTCGCCATCTACGCGTTCAGCGCGCTCGTATTCATGCAAGTGCTCGACTGGGGAACTCTCGGACTCATTCTGGCCAACTGCGTCAACATGGCATGCCGCATCATCTACTGCCTGACGTTCCTGGCTTCGTACTTCCGATCGGTGGCTCCAAAGGCCCAATCGAGCAATGCTTTCTTCAACGGGCTTGCGTTTTGGCGTCGGTCACTCCCCGATCGGCTCGTTCTGGTCGCTTTCTTTGCTTCTTTGGCGGTAACTGCGGCGTCACAACGCGTGTTGCTGAGTTCCGAGACGGATGTTCCTATCTCATGGATGCGGTACGCTTTGCACATTGCTGTGGGGGCAGTTTGCTTTGGAGGAACAGTGCTCACACTCTACATCAAGGAGCGACACCTTCTAGGTGCCCAATTTGCAGCTCTGCGGGGCCAAAGCAAGTCTCACGACGACTAAGGCATCTAGACTACTTTAAACAAACCATTAACAGACTACTTCAAACAAACCATTAACAGGCTCAACATGCGTTTCTTACTTTGGATATGGCGAGCTTGTCCAATGTGACGTCCATTTTGCCAGAGCCCTGTACAGCGCTGAGGAATGAGCAGGCCGGAGGACGGGATTTGGCGCGTGCCAAGCAGGAACGGATACTAGTTCGAGCAGCAAGCAAGCGATGTCAAGACGGAGAGACCATCGTTAAGCCTTTTAACTTCGCGGAAGAACGCAAGTAAGCTCGAAATGAACTCAAGCATGTGGGAATCGTACTCCACTTCGATCCAGCTTGACGTGAGATCACGCAACGTGTCGAAGATCAGGTGCTAGTAGGTCTCCAAACGTCCAGGCACAACGTGAAAACTCTGGAGTGCTAATGCTGTCCACGCTGGGCAGCTGGTTGCTGCAGAGTCGCTTGTTTGCTGAACCAGCTCCAACCCCACGCCAACAAAGTCGCATCACCTCCAGCACTCTCCTCATTTGTCGAGCTGTAATGAAATATAAAGTAAATTCATTTAATATCCACAACAGGCGAGCAGACATTCGTCAGCAGGCCCGTCCGTCATACCACCTTCTGCTTCTTCTCCTTCTTGGCCATCTTCTTGAGTTTCCTGGCCTTTTTCCTCTGCTTGTTTTCCTCCTCGTCATTCGTGTCACTACTGGTAATAACCGGTTCCTCACTATCCTTCTCCTTCTTCTTGGCCTTCTTCAGCTGCATCTCGTCGCGCTTGAGCTTGCCGCTGCAGGAGCCGTAAGCTCTGCGGCCAAAGAGTTTGCCCCCTGTCGCAGCAAAGAGCTCTTCGTCCGTGGGGATGCGGAGCTTGTCTCCTCCCTTTTCTTCGTCCCTCTTCCTCTTCTTCTCCTTCTTCTCTTTCTTCTTCTTCTTTTTCTTCTTCTTCTTTTTCTTCTCTCCTTCCTCATCCGACGACGCATCGACCACGATCTTGCTGGCCATGCGGTCGTACACGTTGTACCACCATTGGTTGGCCTGCTGCTGCGCCTCCTGCTTCTCGGCGCCCACGCCCTGCAGCTCCTCGCGCCGCTTCACCTTCACGTGCGACTTGACGCCCTGCTCGTTCTTGCCCAGACCTTTGCCCGCCGACCAGCCCATCTTCTCCATCTGGCGGCGCGCAAAGTCCGAGACTTCGGCCGCCGCGCTCTCGTTGGCCATGCCGCCCAGCTTGTTCATGAGCTTCTTGCCCACGAGGGGCAGCGCCGCCCTGGAGGAGGAAGACGCGTCGCCTACCATTACTCCGATAGCTCTGCGACTTTGGACGATAGAGGAAAAGTGAAGCGATTGGCCGCGAAGACACAATGACGCAGATTGGCTGAAATAGCGACAAGAGGTGTGATTACAGCCAATGGTGAGCGTCTCGCTCGAAAAGGCGCTGGCACTGCATACTCTGCTTTACTTGATGAAACGAAGTTTCAATACTGCGCTTATACACTTCCGGCTAAATTCGATGACCTTCAGAATTCAATATTTTGGATCGATGTAGCCATCGCCGGCTTCAACTTCAAAGTGATCTCATCGTTTGGTTGTACCCTCAATTCCAAGTGATCCCATCGTGTTTACGGTACACTCAACACGGGGCATTCGCAGACTTCCCAGCTCTCAGCCACTCACTCGCACTTCGCTATGCTGCCTCCTTTCCTGCTTCGCAGCGACGACAAGCTCGGTCCGATGCTGCTCGGTCTCTTGGCTGCCGCTGCAGTGTCCACGACGCTCTACTCGATCCGCAGCTGGAAACCCCCACGGGACAACGGCGTGACTCGAGTGCCATATCTTCCGTCGATTCCGCTGCTGGGCAACACGCTGGAGGTGGCCGCCAATGCGCCGCGTATGCTGGACTGGGTCTTCGAACGCATCCAGGAGCGCGATGGACAGCCGTTCGCCGTGCGCATCCCCGGCAAGAGCGACCTCATCCTCACGTCCAAGCCCGAGCACTTTGAGCAGGTGCTGAAGGTGCAGTCCAGCAACTTCGACAGAGGAGCGTCCTCGCACGACATGTACGCGGACTTCATGGGTGAGAGCATCTTGATCGTCAATGGGAACCGCTGGAAGTACCACCAGAAAGTGATCGTCAACTTGTTCAGCGCTCGAACGCTGCGAGACGTCATGACGCCGATCATTCAGAAGAATATCCGAGTGTGGATGGACGTCCTGGCGCGTGCCAGTGAGGCTGGAGACGCCCTCGACTACCACAAGCTCATGAACAAGTTCACGCTCGAGGCGTTCGCGGAGATCGGCTTTGGTCGAAAGCTCGGGAACCTGGCGTCACCCGACGACCACCCGTTCGAGCTCGCGTTCGACGAAGCGCACCACATTTGCGCCAACCGGCTAATGGCTCCGACGTGGCTGTGAAAGATCAAGCGGTGGCTCAATGTGGGGACGGAGCGCCGTCTTCACGACTCAATGGTGGTGATCAACGAGTTCCTGATGGAGACGATCTCCAGTATGATGGATCGACGCGACTTAACCAAGGTGGATGGGCAGCCCATTAGCAGAGATATCCTGTCGATCATATTCGACACAATGGAGGCAAGCGGACAAACAATTACACCGGCTGACATTCGTGATATCGTCTTCACCGGCTTGATCGCTGGTCGAGACACGACTGCTGATGCCCTGGCCTGGTTGGCGCACGTGCTTCACCACAACCCACGCGTGGTGAAGAAAATGCGTGCGGAGATGATGGCGAAGCTGCCGAAATTTGCAGAGTCCGAAAGCTACGTGCCGTCAACGGAAGAGGTGCAGGGGCTGCCCTACCTGGAGGCTACAATCCGCGAACTTCTGCGTTTGTTCCCAACTGCACCGCATATTGGTTATCACTGTGTCCGAGACACCGTGTTCCCCGATGGCACATTCATTCCAGCCGACACGAACATATTGATGTCGCTCTACGCGGCCGCTCGGTGTGAAAGTGTGCGGGGGTCTGATGCCGCGTCATTTGTGCCCGAACGCTTTATCGATAAGGAATCGGAAGAGGTGCTGAAAATGCCACCTACGAAATTCGCTACTTTCAGTGCTGGCCCGCGAGTGTGCGTTGGTCGCAACTTAGCGCTGCTGGAGCTGAAGATCGTGACAGCGTGTCTGGTGAGCCGCTTCAGTCTGGAAGAAGTGGACGGCCAGCACGTCACGTACCACAGTGGCGTAACCATCGGGATGAAGAACCCGCTCATGATGAAGGTTGAGAGGGTTCCTGCTGCCGAGTGTTGCTGAAACTTTCAGCAGCTGAAAGGGCTTCCGCCTTCCTCTCCAGTTGCCAAGAAGCAGTCTCCAATGTTACCATCCTCGCTACTCCGAAACGACCGGACCGGAAAGGTGAGAAGCCTGACGATGCTTATTGAGCTGTCATCAGTACATACCCGTGGCGGACAGCGCAGGCTTTGTGGGGATGCTGCTCGTAGACTTGCGGTGGTAAATCAAACTGTAAATCGAGCAAGCAGAAAAAAATGAGTGGCAGCGTTTTGTGTACATCCTTCAACTCCGTTGCTGGGAATATGTTGGAAGTGGCTGCCACGTTTCCAGAACCAGATCTCCGATTGCTGTCAGGAACGTGGTGGCCAGTTCGATTGCTCGGTAAGAACGACATTCTCTACCCGAGCGTCAACCGGAGGGCATTTTGCTCACCAACGGGGATGCGCTAGGACGGTGTCGCGCAATTCATGTTGAATTCAGTGTGGGTTCACGCCAACTGATGTCGCCGCGCGTAGAGTGCTGAAATTTGTTGAGGATTTTTTGGATATCGATTCAAGCTTGCCTATTATGAAATCATGATGGCATGGCGGCCTCTGGCAAATACAAACTAGTCAATGGGCTGAAGGGCGTCAAATGATTCGTGTTTTCGGTATGCTGGCTGGCGTAGGCTAACCGCTCTTCACAGCACTACCCAGACATTTAAGTCTCGGCCGCGATCACATCGCTGAGATGCTTGTTGAAGCGTGGGCTTCGTAGCTGTTGCATTCGCCTCTCGATAACGCACCATCGCTTCTCGAATCTCGTGCCACACACGGCTGCCTTCTCCCGTCGGACAAGTCCAGTCGACTCGCGCTCGCAATAGTGAAGGACGCCATCGAAGCGACCAGAGTGCAAACACAAGACTGGCTCGCCGGCCATTGTTAGAGGGGAATACAGTGACGATCCGAAGGTCCCCTTATCTACTTTGAAGGGCTGCATGGCTCGATTCGGCACTGCACACGGCGCATAGTGACCATCGTAACATCGACACATTACAACGAGTTGACACGATAGTTCTCATTGGTTCCTCTGCGTTGGTCTGAGAATTTCTTGTGCGGGCGGCTCCGTTCACCCCCTTCGCCTTCAGCAAAGCCACTCCCAAGGACGGGAGTTCCAGCACGATTTCACACTTGAAACAAGTATTTTAATACTATATCGAAATTTGATATTTAATAGTCCTTTCGCGTAGCAGTCCTTCCCTACCAAGCGTTCGGTAGTTGAAGTCAGGAGAAAACCATCGTCCGAAATGAAGAACCCCATCCGGTCTTCGGACTGGTCATGCGTCTCAATCATCAACAGTGTCGGTTGGGCGCGCTCCCAAGCTACATCGATGTTTTCACTGAGCGACCAGTGAGGGGAGCGGCTGCCAAATACAACATCTCAGTCTGCCATGCCTGGGCTCGCACTTGCCTGGTCTTTGCCAACTCCTGCCAGGCTAGCGCTCGCACCTTCCAGGGGTTCTAGGGTTTGGCTTGCGTCGTGTCAATTGGCGACTTGACCCCCTGCGTACATTTCCAATTCGCTTGTCCCATCTTGGACCGCAACGTTCGAGTCACAGCACATCAAAGGGTAGGAAATATTTCCTATCAAAGTGCACTGTCTTAGGAAATCGACTGGGAATTGAGCTGGTCGCTAGACATCACTCAGACGGAAAGAAATGGCACTTACCCTTTTGCCCCCTGGTACAAAGGAAGATTTGGCGGGTGAAAGACACTTGGGTGAGAACAATCCATGGAGGCCTCCACGCAGCGACTTGACGATAAGATGAAGGAAGATGCCTCAGTGGCTGGTCCTGCGCCAAAGTGGGTCGAGAGCACTACGTTGGACTTTCCAAGAATGCTACACGTGGAGTACGAGTACATGCAGCCCCAACTCTACGTGCTCGAGTGCTACCCACAGTACTCAAGTTTATCACCGACATGCTGAAGGACGGGGAGCCAGTTAGAATCACGGTCACTGGGACGCCAGGTGAGGCGGCGTTTTGCTGGCTGTTGAACTGGAAAGTGTGGGGGGGGGGGGGAAACGTTTCTGTGTGTCATGACGTAGGGATTGGCAAGTCCGTCTTCTTCGGGTACTTCCTCAAGCACTACAGCTTCGAGAACCCTCTCGTCACGATCATTACGGCCTCGTTCATGAAAACCGATGACACGTCGACGATGAGGAAGGTCGTCGTGTGGAGAAACGGCAAGGTGATTGCCCAGGCGAAGATGGACACATCTCTGATGCTTCAACTCTACCTGAAATCGGAGGAAGAAGCAAACAACGGAGTAATTTGCCTCTACGATGGACCGCCCAATATGTCCCCAGTGGATGTTCAGGTGGTCTGCTTCACGAGTCCAAACAAGGCGTAGTTCGACCAAAACACAAAGGAACAATATCACGAGACGCTTTACATGCCGCTATGGGATCTCAAGGAGCTCCAAACCGCTGCCGAAGAGCTGGCACTTGAAATGAACCCCCTGCGTGCCATACCGACTACAGGGGGATCTGAAGACAGTCCTTTGGTCGAAGACCTAGTGGAGCAGCGCTTCTACATCTTTGGTGGCGTTGCTCGTGAGTGTCTGTCCACGTGTGCGAAATTTGTCGTCAAGCGTGAAAAACTAATCGAGGGCGCGTTGGAAGATTTTGAAAGGATGGATCAAGTACAGCGACTATTCGACAAGAAGGAGGGCGTGATGGTGCATCACGCCATCTGCCATTATCTGCCGGATCCAGCGAATCCAGCTAGTTACACCGTTGTGGAGCCATCCAAGTTCGTGAGACGGTGGCTGGTGCGCCGTTTGCTCGAACTCATCCGCACAAAGAGGTATAAAACTATTGTCTGCTTGGAGAAAAACCCGCCTGCTGCTTCATGTAGCGGCTCGTTGTTTGAAACGGGTGTGCACGAGAAACTGAGCTCCGAATGTACACTTGACGTGCGTCGCCTTGATGATGATTCTACACGACAAAAGTTCAATCTCGAGGAATCGCTGGATATCTGCTACTTCGGCAGTGAATTCTCCGCCGCGGTGCTAGAGTCTGGCCCGTACCACATCTCGAGCAAGAAGAACTTTTGTGTCCATTGACTCGTTCTATTGCACAAGGTCGCTTGACCAGTTGTTGCTATTCCAGGTCACGGTGGGGGAAACTCCCCCTGTAAGCGGCAAAGGACTGGCATTCTTGCTGAAGAAACTGGGGCTGTTGGAGTGGGTGAGCCTGAACAAAGTCAAGTTAATCTTTGTGGTTCCTCTGGAAAATGTCTCGAGCTTCAAACCTCAGAAGATTGAGCTGAAGCAGAAACCGAACGACGAGGGCAGCGTACGCAACCTGGGCGATATTGGGAAAGTGAAAGAGGCAATTCTCAATGCAGATGGTGTTTACACGATCGGCGATCTGCGTGATCGTGTGGAGGAGGCAGAGGCGAGGAATGTTAGCCTAACACAAACGCTTGTGACGGGTGGCAGTATGACGCTTGAATTTCTCCGCGAGCGACTCACCAGGTATGACCAGTCGAAGCAAGAGGCCAGTGAAGACAACGTGGTTGGAAACAATCCGCAGTTCGTTTGGGGAGCTGATCTACCCTCCTACTACTTGGGGGAAGTGTAGTGACGAGTGGAGGACGTTGACGCTGCTGGCGGAAAGCGATTTTATTTTGTGCTGCATTTATTTTCATGTGTGTGTGTGTGGGGGGGGGTCGTAGTGGGAGATGAAGGCGGTTCCGTAACCAGTTAACGCACGAGAAAGAATAATGGTAGCTTGCTGCTAATTGGATTTGACTTTCTTGGCGATAACACGACTTCGCTTGAACATTCAGTAGCTACACAGGTGATAATATCCGCGGCTAGAAGAAGTTCAGCGTGTCGTCTTCTTCTGCTAGGTGTAGAAAGTGTAGATCGACGAAGCAGAAAAAGTCTCGCCCCACGCAGGAAGTGAAGTGGTCGATAGACAATTGAGCCCGCCGTACCAAAAATCAAACAGAACCAACCGTTGTGCTATTCTGCTCTCGTGGCAGTCCACTTGCAGGGGCAGCACTCGGCTCAGAGCACAATAGGTTGCTGCCCAAGTAGTTAGCGAGCACAAATTTCAGTGGTTGCGGCTACGAAATCACGCAAACCATTACCTTCCGTGCGCGTAATTGGCCTACGGCGGCATTATCTTACTTCTATTGATATATCACTGTCGTTTGTTTTTGGTTTTCATCAAGACTGGAGAGTTGCCCGCGGGTAAATTGAAACGAAGTTTATCCGCAGTACCGTGTTACGTTTATTCACCCTGCTGATCGCCAATCGTAGCAGTGGCGACAAGCTTGAACGCTTTCTTCCTCATTTTCCATTCTTGTCGTCCGCAATTTCTACTCTCTCAGTCTGTAGAGNTAAGAGGCTTTGATCGCAACATACATGTAACTTGGAACATGTTCAGCATCTCAGTGGGAAAAAAATCACATCGACCCGTTTCATTTCGTACTCTGGGAGCTCGGTTTGTTGTGCACAACCTCATCTCAACACCACTCAACGATATGAGGCAGTAAATGGGTTGTGAACCAACCATGTCCGCCGAGAGGAAGTGTGCTTAGTTTCCAATGCTAAGCACGATTGCAATGGTACTCCACCTCCCGCTACATCTGCACCCACAAGTACGAGAGCAACGTAACCGAGCAAAATCGTGACCTCTTCCTTTTGACATCGTCTCTCGGTATAACACCAACAAAGTAATCAGGACACTGCCTTACGACTGGCTCAACACTCGTCCGCTTTTCCGTCGTGAAATTCGTGGACGACGAAGGACCCGTTTCCTCAGAAGAGACCAAAGACTTTATACAGCAAATCACCACAATTATTATAGCACAGAGTTGGGTCCCTCCCTGCCCCGAGCTCGTCACGGACGCAGCTCACTGTTCCGGCCCCAAAGCAGACGAAGACAACAGGTCGCGGCTGTGGAAATTGAAACCGGGGCGTTAAAAAAGAGTTCGCGCGGGTGTTTCCTATTTAATCACGGGAGGTCCTTCACGAGCTCACACTCGAGCTCCATACCAAGAATGCAAGTGGTTGTATAGTGGCGGCCTTCACCCCTTGCATGAGACTAGCAGTTCGGATGGAGCCGTCGTCCAATATGATAAAAAGCACGTGTGATAGCCGCAGTTGTCTGGTAGCTCTAGCCGAAACAAGGCACTTTCGCTCACGCCGTCGTCGTTCACGAAGTACTGTGGATGGCAGCCGACACAGGAGTGAGCGAAACTTGCGGTCGAAATTGTTGAGAATCGGCTGGTGGTTGCTGGCACCTCGCATCTTCTCGCCAAATTTGCTGGCAATGTGTCCCCACACCCTGAACAAACCAAACCACGAAACGCTCAAGAAATTGGTTTGGTCGTAAACTACGCGGGCTTGTGAACCAAAATTACGTAAAATATTGGTTTGCGTTCAGGTACGTTCAGCATTCAAACCACGGCGAGAGGTTTGGAGTATTTCGTCGTATCTGCTCGATTTCGCGCCACTCCAGCTCGGCCGCGCGCCAACCTCGGTCAAGTGCGCGCTGCTCGTCAACGTGGCGCAGCGCCACGGCCAATTGTGCATCAGCCAGGAACTTGTAGTTTCGCGAAAGCGAAACAGAAATTTCAAAACGAGAGGAGGAAGCCGCACCAAATCAAACATGCCGTCCAGTCGCAGCTACAGCCGCTTTCGTGGCCAAGTTTAGCTAGGGCTCAGGCTCCACGCCCTACGAGTCTTAGCACGGCAGTCGTTTTGGGGACTTGGCAGCGCAGTCGCCAACCTGCCTCGCCGGACGCACCTAGCTTTCCAAGGCCAAGCCCCAAGCGCGCCCAGGCTCACACGCCGGCGCGAGTCGAGTTTTAGACCCACCTCACCACTCCCTTTAAATGGTTGCCTTCTATAATCGACAACGACTGCCTTTGCCCCAATTTGTGCGCTTCCAGAACGCTGTTGGAAAGCGAACCCTTGCGTGTTTTCTGCTTGGAGCTAAACACGCACGTTGAAGCAGAGACACGATCCTTGCGCTCGGGTTTTCGCGGGAGATTCCAAACTCGAACGCTTGGTCGCGGGTGCTGCGCGCGAAACACCCGCGTGGGTAACTTGCCGGTCGTCGCAGTGCCCTCGCACCAGAATCCTCAGGTCCATCGTGCGTCCTGGCCAATCTCATTTCCCATCCGGCCTCGTGTCACCCACACCCCATTCACGCACATACTCGACGCCATTCCGTTGACGACCATGGCCCCGTCCCGCTCCGCCATCGACGACGTCTACACCGAGGTGAACCCCGCCAACGACGTCAAGGCCGCCGGCCTACCCGCTGTAAACAAGTCCACGGCACTCGCCACGGCCGCATCCCCGGTCATTGACGAGTACCTGGACAAGATCACGTGGAAGGCCGCCGAGAACTCGAACGTGACGTTCTCGCTGCAGGGTCTGAGCCAGCACATCGCCACCAGCATCATCGAGGAGTACTGGCTGCACAAGCTCTACTCGGAGCAGATCCGCGAGTGCGTCAAGCAGAACCGCTTCCACATCCACGACCTGGGCTACCTGAGCGCCTACTGCTCGGGCTGGAGCACGGAGGACATCCTGATCCACGGCTTCGGAGGCGTGCTCAACAAGCTGCAGTGCCGCCCGCCCAAGCACTTCAACACGGCGCTCAACCAGATCGTCAACTTCCTCTTCGCGCTACAGGGCGAGATGGCCGGCGCGCAGGCGCTGTCGAACCTCGACACGTACGTCGCCCCCTTCATCCGCGTGGACGAGCTGAGCTTCACCGACGTGTTCAAGTTCATCCAGTCCTTCGTGTGCTCGCTGAACGTGCCGACCCGTAGCGGCTTCCAGGCCCCGTTCACCAACATCTCGCTCGACTTGGTGTGCTCGAGCGTCCTGGCGGAGCAGCCCGTGATCATGGGCGGCAAGCAGCACCCCACGTGGGTGTACGGCGACTTCCAGGACGAGATCGACACGTTCAACAAGGCGTTCGCCGAGGTCATGAGCCAGGGCGACGGCAACGGGTCCATCTTCAGCTTCCCCATTCCGACCTACAACCTGTCCAAGGAGTTCGACTGGGACTCCCCGCGCTTCAAGCCCATGTGGGAGATGACGGCCAAGTACGGCGTGCCCTACTTCGCCAACTTCATCAACTCGGACCTAAACCCCGCGGACTTCCGGTCGATGTGCTGCCGTCTGCGCCTCGACACCCGCAAGCTCCACACTCGTGCGGGCGGCATCTTCGGCGCCACGCCGCTGACCGGATCGCTGGGCGTCGTGACGCTCAACCTGCCCAACCTGGCGCTGCGGTCTTCCAAGTCGGTGCCCAAGTTCTTTGAGATGGTCAAGGAGACGATCGCCGTCGCCAAGGAATCGCTCGAGATCAAGCGGAAGGTCATCGAGGCCAACATGGAGCTGTACCCGTACACGCGCTTCTACTTGAAGAGCGTCTTCCAGCGTGCCAAGAGCTACTGGGCCAACCACTTCTCCACCATCGGCGTCATCGGCATGAACGAGTCCTGCGCCATCCTGCTGGGTCGGGGCATCTACCACAACGAGGACTTCGCTGGCAGCGTCCTGCAGTTCATCAAGGACGAGCTGCAGGACATCCAGCTCGAGACCAAGCACCTGTACAACCTGGAGGCCACGCCCGCCGAGTCGACGTGCTACAAGCTCGCCAAGATCGACCACGAGCTGTTCCCGGAGGCCAAGCTGCCGGAGTTCTACACGAACTCGACGATGCTGCCGGTGGACGCGACGGGCGACCTGTTCGAGGCTCTGACCCACCAGGAATCGCTCCAGACCGAGTACACGGGCGGCACCGTCTTCCACGCGTTCCTGGGCGAGCGTCTGTCGAGCTGGACCCAGGCTCGGGACCTTGTCAAGGCGATCACCACGACGTACCGGATCCCGTACGTGACGTTGACGCCGACGTTCAGCATTTGTCGTACGCACGGCTACCTTGCCGGCGAGCACTTCGAGTGTCCTCAATGTGGAGAGAAGTCGCTGGTCTATTCGCGTATCGTCGGCTACTTCCGCCCCGTGTCGGACTGGAACACTGGCAAAAAGGCCGAGTTCAGCATGCGCAAGATCTACACGGTGATCGAGAACGAGCCCATCGACTTCCAGATCGGCGGCTTCACCAAGACCACGTACACCGATTTCCCCGGCAAACCCGTTGCGTCGATCCTGTTCACCAAGGGCTGCAACCTCAAGTGCGGCTGGTGCCACAACAGCGACCTCGTGAACGAGAAGCCCGAGGACCTCGACCCGCACGCGATTCTGGACTACGTCGCTTCCACGGAGCACAGGAGTCTGGTGATCTGTGGGGGTGAGCCGACCATCCAGTCCGGCTTGATGCCGTTCCTGCGCCGCGCGAAGGAGCTTGGGATCACCGTCAAGCTCGACTCTAACGGAAGCAACCCGAACGTGCTGCAGAAGGTCTTCGACGAACAGCTCGTTGACTTTGTCGCGATGGACGTCAAGGCGGACCCTGAGCGCTACGCTGAGGTCGCAGGCAAGCCTCTTCGCCCTAGGCTCCTGAAGAAGTCGATCGAGATGATCCAGAAGTCTGGCGTCAAGCACGAGTTCCGCACGACGGTGGTGCCGGGCCTGGTGGATATCGAGGACATCGCGGTGATCAAGGGTCTCATCGGTGGGACGCCCAAGCTGCAGCGTTTCCGCGCTTCGGAGACTTGCATCGATGCCAAGTTCCGCAAGCACCAGGAGCACAGCGAGGCGGAGTTCGAGGAGATCGTCAAGATTGCCAAGGAACTNGTAAGCGCAGGAGTGAGGCGTGGATAGTTAACTTAAAAAATGACAGCTAGTCCAACGGTGTTTGTGATCACATGCAAACTTCTACTCCTCAAAATTCTCTGTAGCAATCTCAAAAGAGTAGCAGGCAAAGGCGAACAATTAACTTTCTTGATTAACAACTTCTCCTGCGGCTAGTAGCTACCATTCTTCACTAATACGCTTATGCTGCGATTACTCCGGCATCGGCTGCATCAACCGACTTGAGCCGCATCATGAGAGGGTCCATCATGCCGAGCGAAATGCCCTGCGTGTAGGCGACGTTCTGACCAGGCTCAGGGATCATCTCGAAGCGGGCGACAATGCTGGCAATCACGATTTTGGTTTCGATGAAGGCCAGGTTCTGACCTACGCAGATACGCGGACCAGCGCTGAAGGCAGCAAACTTGGTCGCCGTCATAGGGACGATCTCGCCCGTCTCGTTGTCAATGAACCGCTCCGGCTTGAACTCGAGAGCGTCCTCTCCCCAGACGCTCGTGAGACGGCCACAAGAGAAGAGCGCAATGCCGATGTCAGTGTTCGCTGGCACGAACGTACCGTCCGGGAAGATGGTGTCCTTAATGCAGTGCGTGGTGATCAACGGCCCGGGAGGGAACAGACGCAGTAGCTCGCGAAGACACGCCTCCAGATACGGCACTTTGTTGACATCCTCCACCGTCGGGGTGTAGTGCTTGTCGGTGCTGAGCTTGGGGATCTTGGCCAGGAGGTCTGCACGCAGCTTCGCTTCGGTGTTCGGGTTCTGGCTCAGCAGGTGGAACAGCCAGCCCATGCAGTCGGCAGTGGTGTCGCGGCCAGCGATGATGGAGGCGACGGCGATGTTACGCACCTCGACAGGGTCCACAGGCAGACCGCGGGACTCCATATTGTCCAGCACGATGGACACAATGTCCTTGTCGGCGAGCGCTGCGGGCCGGCCGGTCTTCTTCTCCTCAACGCGATGACGCCGGCGCTCAATGGCATCCGCAATGATGCCCATCAATTGCTCGTCGATCACGCGCACGTTCTCCTTGAGCTTCTTCTCGTCGCCCACGTTGAGCCAGCGACGCAGCTTCCAGAACCACATGGGCTGCTTGAAGCGCTTGCCGGCCAAGAACTGCGCCTCGTCCATGGCCTCTGCGAACGGCTGGAAGGCGCCGTCCATGGAGCCCATCTTGGCGCCGAAGCCGATCTCGCCGAACACGTCGAACGTGTAGCGATGCAGCAGGTCGAAGAGGTCGAGCGGCGTGTCCTTGGCTGCCGCATCGGCCAGGATATCGCAGAGCTGCACCGTGTACTTCTGCACGAGCGGCGTCATGTGTTCGCGCAGTGCACGGGCGCTGAAGAGTCCGACGACGACGTTGCGCTGGCGCTTCCAGGTCTCGCCGTTTGTCACCACGATGCCGTCGCCCAGCATATCGCAGAACACATCGTGGATGTACTCGCTCTTGGGGAAAATGTCGAACTGCGTCTTGAGCACGGCCTCCAGGTGCTCGGGCTTGGCGATGAACATCATGTCGTCCTTGCCGGGCAGGCGCACGATGAACGCCTCGCCGTCCGTGGCGGCGAACTGGTCGGCCAGCCAGTCGTGCATGCGCGGCGCATTGGCCGCCAGTTCGACGGCGTTGCCCAGCACGGGCAGCGTGCCCGGCAGGACGACGGCGTGCTTGACCTTGTCGTCGCCCTTGATCGTAGCGGAGCGCTTTGAGGCCTTCGTCCAGTAGAGCGTGACCAGCAGCACCGCCGTGACGAGGCCCGGCACCGCGGGGGGCTTGAACATGGACTGCAGCATCCTGGAGACTGAACAGGGAGCGGCTGCAACTGATCTGGCCGATTGCAATGTGTCGGTCGCATTGGCGATCCAGACAAACGTGCAGCGGGAGGTGGTGGTGGGCTAAGATCAGGGTCTCCGCATTGGCATCTCGACCGAATTGCAAGTGGGAAGCTTCCTCGTCGTGTTGTAAGGGTCTGCTACGTTCGCCATGCGATTTGCACCGTGCCGCGACGGGGACACCAACGGAATCGCCTGCGACCAAGCCGTCGGATCTTGTGTCTGACAGACTTCGCGGCGATCAACACATCCCTGGAAATGCACGGACTCCTGAGCTGGGTTACATGGTTTAGGACTGTATTGATCACTTCAACTTGGCTGTCTGCGGTCGGTGTCTGTAGATCGACCCGCTACGTATACTTAAGCATGGCTCGCTCTACGCTGCAACGCTCGGGTCTTGTGATGCGATGGCCTGGACGCGCATCATGAGCGGGGTTTGCATGCCCAGTGTGATGCCCTGCGTGTACGTGGGCTTCCGCTGGTCGGGCTCCGGCACGAGGTGGAAGCGGCTCAGGATGTTGGCGATCACGATCTTCATCTCGAGGAACGCCAGGTTGCGACCCACGCAGATGCGCGGGCCGGCGCTGAAGGCGCAGAACTTGGTCGACGACACCTTGATGACCTCGCCGGTCTCGGCGTCGAGGAAGCGCTCGGGCTTGAACTCCAAGGCATCTTCACCCCAGACGCCCGTGAGGCGGCCGGTTGTGTAGAACGCGATGCCAATGTCCGTGTTCTTGGGCACGAAGGTGCCGTCGGGGAACACCGTGTCGCGGACGCAGTGCGTGGCGATCAACGGACCAGCCGGCAGGATACGAAGCAGTTCGCGGATCGTCGCCTCGAGGTAGAACACCCCACTAAGTTCCTCGACGGCGGGGACGTACTCGGCGTCCTCCGCCAGCTTGGGCAGGTGCTTCAACAGCTCGGAGCGCAGCTTGGCCTCCACGCGCGGGTTCTCGCTCAGCACGTGGAAGAGCCAGCCCAAGGCATCAGCGGTTGTGTCTCGGCCGGCGATCAGCGCGGCGGCAGCAATGTTGCGCACCTCGACAGGGTCCACGACCTGGTTGTTGGACTCCATCGAGTCCAGGATGATCGACACGATGTCCTTGTCCGCGGGCTTGACCTCCTTGCCGGCCTTGGCTGCTTCCTTGCGCTCTTGACGACGCTGGATGGCACCAGAGACGATGCCCATGACGTGCTCGTCAATGAGCTGAATCGCGTGACGCAGCTTCTTCTCGCTGCCGATGTTCAGCCAGCGCTTGGCCTTCCAGAGTGCATCGGGCTGCTTGAAACGCGCCGACACGATGTACTGGGACTCCTCGATGGCTTCTGCGAACGGTTGGTAGCGGCCTTCGAGCAGCTTCATCTCTGTGCCAAAGCCGATCTCCGCGAACACGTCGAGCGTGTAGCGGTGCATGAGTCCGAACGCGTCCATGGGCTCCTTGGACGCCGCCGCCTCCTCGAAGATCTTGCGCAACTGCACCACGTACTTCTGCGAGATCGGCGTCATGTTCTCCCGCAGCGCGCGAGCACTGAAGAGGTTCACGAGCACCCGGCGCTGACGCTTCCATGTCTCGCCGTTGGTGATGACAATGCCGTCGCCGAGCAAATCGAAGAAGACGTCGTGAATGTGCTGGCTCTTGGGGAAGTTGTCGAACTGCGTCTTGAGCACCTGCTCGATGTGCTCCGGCTTGGCGAGGAACATCATGTCGTCCTTGCCGGGCAGGCTCAGCGTGAACGGTTCTCCGTCGAAGGGCACGATTTGGTCGGCGATCCAGTCGTGCATGCGCTCCGAGTTGTTCAGCAGCTCCATGGCGTTTCCCAGTACCGGGATCTTGGACGGCAGGTAGCGGACGCGCTTGGGCATCACCTTGCCGTCCTGTTCCTTTTCATCATCGAGTGTAGGCGGTTCCGTGGACCCGCTGGTGCAGTAGACGGCGACGACGACCGCCGCCGCAATGAGCCCAGGCACCACTGGATCGAGGAGACTCCACTTGTCGCCGAAGAACGACTGCAGCATAGCAGTGGATGCGGAGACCTTGGACGGAGCTGGAGATGGCTGCGGAAGAGACGGTCGGTTCTGATATGAGCTGCGAAAGCAAGATCTGATCAACAGAGTTGGCGTAGAAGTGTCGACGGACAGAGCAAGTGCGGCAGTGCCGTCGACACTGCGCGCGCAAAAGACATGAGAAGTCTCGCCGCGTTGCCTTGGTGGACCCCCAGCACAGGAGGGGTCCTGGATAAGGGAACGTGAGTGCTTTGGAGTGCTTTGGCATTGCTACCTAATAGTTATGGAGGCTTCAAGGGTTCAAGACAGGTCCAAGACACGTCCAGCTGCCTGCACTTCGACCACGAAACTTAGTCGGTGGCAATGTCCTGCACCAATTGGGACGCGAATGTGACAACCGCTCCACACTTGCGAGTCCAAGGCAATCGTGATCTCGTGTTGAAGTCATGCGCTTATTATATATTATATTTAT
>LGTU01001384.1:0-12760 GCA_001314425.1 Phytophthora pluvialis | reverse complement strand
CAGGATGCACAAGGCGCCTCTGGTCACCACCTAACTGGACTTGAGTTTGGTGGAGCTCCCCAGACGACGCCGTCCTTTGGCGGTCCATGTGCCCTTAGCGTCTCGCGGTCATAACCTCGGGTCCTCAACAGGCTTGGCCGAAGTCACTTGCGCGCTACAGGGAAAAATGACCTCTGTTGATGACTTAAGTTTGACTACTTCCTTCTTTCTGCTTCTCTCTCCTTCTCTCCTCTACTGACTGGGTTCACAAATACACTTGTGTTCACTATGCTTAAGGTAGATCACTTGGCTTGAATATGGTGTGACGTCATTCGACGGAACACGCCGAAATGTTGACGAGACGCTTCTACTGGATTTTCCGCGATAGTTCAAGTTGCGTGTCGCGTGACTACGCAATCGATTACGCAATCTTGGTTCTCAGACGTCTGAAGTCAGAATTCACATAGAATTCGGGCGTCTGGAATCAGGATTCAGCATCGGTCCTCTTGACTTCGTTTGTTTGATATCCTTCTTGGTAACTTGTGGTTGTAGGCTTCCAGTGCACGGTTCTTGAGTGCTGGGGAGGCCTGGTGTTGATACTTGATCTGCGTTGTCGCTCAGATCGCAGCAAGGTGAGGTGTTCTCAGGGATGCATTCTCCCGGGACACTTTCCGTCAGAATTGAGACACTCATCGTAAGGGAAAGTCCGGTGGCTGGGGGTAGCGCACTTTGAGTGTGCACCACCAGAATTCACACTTCCAGCCAGTTGAGCCCATCTGCGACTAGGCGGCAGATCTTTCCGTAAATCGCCTGTCTATCCCCGTCGACACCCATGCCGCAACGGGTACAGCCAAAACACATCCCCTGTCTCCCAATAGAACTCCACAGAAGCCACACGAAACCAGTCGGGCGACGGCAGCGCGTAGGCGAAAATGCTGAGTTGCCTCGTGTCAAAGGCCAAGAAGTAGGTTTAGTAGTATGCCATTCAAGCCGACGGTTTTCATGGATTGGGCAACCGGTACATGTTTTGTCTCCAGCCGATTGTGGCAGTAGTCTAGCTTAGCAGTTCGTTCTGCGCCAGTCAACATCTTGCGCCGGCGGACACAAGCAGCTCCCAGCAGCCAAGACCCGAGCGCATGGCCACGTCATGCCGCTCACTCTGGCCTTTCGACAGGGATCCTATGGGGGCGTATATTGCCGCACACCGGCCGGATCCCGCTCCCTCTGTCTACGCACTAATGGGGGGTAGTCGCGTCACCATCCGCTGCACGGCGCAAGATCATCCCTCAAGCTGCCTCGCGCTCTACCAGCTAAGTACTTCTTCGTCGGTGTTGTGACTAAATGTTGTGCCAAAGCAGCTTTAGCAGCCGTCGATCTCTCTCAAGGCAACGTTCACTTCAGCAGCGAGTCACCGGACAACAACACGCCCAAGTTGCTACGTTGCTCCTCCTTTCGATCACGCTAGCCTAGGACCAAGCTTCCTCTCAGCTCAGCCACGATCATCACCCATATCCTGCTCGAAGTCGTGATGCGCCAAGTGAGGGAAATCGACCGGCAGCTTTAGCCCGCCTCACGCACGAACGTGCACATCACGCCCACACGACCAACACTTGGTATGATGCGATATTGCTCACTTTGTGCTATGTGCTTTGATGTACAGTCGGGGCAGCAGCTCGTTCTCGACCACCACGTCGTATATTATTTAGGGGTAACCCCACCTTGACCCACTCCGTGAGACTCGGTGGGGTTCGCCTTCGATAATCAAGAACGAACTGCTTACCCCCAACGTGCTTTAGTATGCTGAGAGGAAAGCGGCTCTTGCTAAAAGGTTATGTACAAAATATGGTACATTTTCCTTTCAATCAATGACCAGGTCTGCGAACCAACGATTCGAGCTGGCTGAAACTCCAAACCTTGAAACTCCGAACTGCATGAGCGGTTTGAAGTTTCGGGTGTTTCGTCTTCAAACCATCGGCACCCCGTAAATTTGGTTTGGTTTGGCTGAAATATTTCTTCAAACCAATAGATTGCCCTTTGGCTGGTTGGTTTGTTTCAGGCGTCCCTTGTCCTGCTGAATCGGAGCGTTGAATATATATATATATGTCCCCTTTCCGGCTCCCTCGGGCTCCATGTTTGGGTGGCGATAGATATCGTGCCATACCATTTCGTCTGCGTGCCTTGGATCCTGTTATGCTCGAGTCAGTCGACTCCCCAGTTCGCCCTGTTTCCCAATTGTCTGGTTCTCTGCGCTTGGGTGACAGCGAAGCGCACCGTGCCGACGCCTTGTTCTCCGCACCCTTTGCTGTCTGTTTATCTGCTCTGAAGCTCTTGCTTAATTCCTTCAGGAAGCGCGTTCTTACCAGGGTACTCATGTTGGCCTCACTTTGTTGCTGTGGGACACTTTGCGCAACCGATCTCCGGGCCCCAGCTTTTTCTTCGTCGGTGAACGTCACCTACGCAGTCAAACTCTCCGTCAGCATGACCCTGATTCCAGTGGGAGGTGCTTGCCCCGTCTATCTCCCCACCGACAAGGTCCATCAAAATTGCTTCGTGCATCTGCTCATTCGTGCCAGGCGGTCCGTGGCAGTCTCCCTTCTCTTGCGCAGCTGTCCCTCTCTGTGTATCACCATCGTGCCGCTTCGTTGCTGGATTTCCCCTTTTTTTGCGGTTCCGCCATTCCCATCGTTCATCAACTTGTGCAGTTGCTCCACTGTTGAAGCGTGTCTTCCACAGCCGCCTTTCTACCGCCCTTGGTTGACTTTGGACGGCCTCACACCTGTGACTACGTGCATGCGAGGCTTCATCCTGCCGTACACACCCCCGGCCGGTACTTTGCAGAATTTGGTAGGATGATATGGCGCCAGGCATATCTTGAACGGCCTGTTGTTGTGCACCTCGTGGTGGAGCACCCCGACCTCAAAGTCCTCTCCCCGGATCGAGGACAAACGGCGCAGAGTTGGAGGGCATGCAACCATCTTCACCCTCACACGCCATTGCCGATCATTGAAGCCCAGCGGGGAGTTGTCCGTGTGCGTCATTGAAGTCACTGGTAAGCCTAGTGCAGTGGCCAGCAGCCAAAGCATGTACTTTGCTTTTACAACGCCTATTCGAACTCCCACAGTGAAGGAGAAGAAATCGACTGGTGTGATCTCTTGAGTGGTACGTGAGCGCTCGCGTTGCGCCTCGTAGTTCACCAGTTCCAGCAGTCTCGCAGCGATAGGCATCTTCCACTGTACCCATCTCACGACCGTCTGCTTTCCCTTAAACGTAGCCTGGAGTCCGGGTCTAGAGTGATCGTGGATAGCTCCGCTTTGAATTCGAGGACTTCTTGTGTTTGCGACGTCGCAGCAGCCGTTCCTACGTGAATATGCACCAGCGATGATTTCGGTGTCACGTTGTCAGGAAAACGCTGGATCGGTGCCAGATGTGCGTAAAGCGGATATTCCAGTGCTAGGAACAGTTCTTGAAACTCTGCCAGTTCAGTCACTGTCATCGACTGCATCAGGAACCTTGGCACATGTGGCACCTCGATGATTTGGTCCCCGACCAACCTTAATGCGTTATCTTCATTCTCCGTCCAGCGGCGCGGGGTGAGCAATTATGTGGCTGGCCCTTGGCACAGGTCACGTAGTTTCGTTTGCTCCGCCGTGAGATGAGTCATCGGGTTGCTCTGGGTCCCGCTAGTCACTGCCCCCATAAAGGATCCGGGCAGCGCCTTCTCCTCCGTCTGGTTATCCGAGTTGAGTGGTCCCTACTCAAACTGGAACAGGTAGAGCCTCGCTTCAATTTCTTCCTATGGGGAGTTGCCCATGAAGATCCAGTCCATCATCAGCTCGACAAGCCTGGTACTATGTTCTGGATCGTTCAGGTCCCAGAAGCTACTCAAGTGTTGGTGTTTTGATAACTGAAGTGGCGGTACTTCATCCCTCCACAGCTGGCATAGCGTGTGGTCGTTCATTTTCATGCACTCTTGCTTGTTCACTCTGTCCTTGTGACGCTGAAAGCGGCGCTCGCGTGCTAGGGCGGCCAGTCTCACCACGATGTCGCGCACATAGGTTTGCGGCCCGACGTTGGCAAGGTACGTCTTCAGTCGAGCGAAGACTACTCTCCCGTCTCCTTGAACATTTCCTCCGCCTTTGACGCTGGCTGCTGCCTTAGACTTCTCCTTCTCTCTCTCCCCCCCCCACGCTTGCGCTGAGGAGATGTCTTTCGGACACTCCTTGGCTGACCTCGCCGGCCAGTCCTCCCCCCTTGTTCTTGCTCTTCGTTCCTTGTCCACGTTTGGATCCTCGCGCTACTCTGTGCCACTGCCACTCTCCTGTTCCTTCGCGGTGTCGCCCCGATGTTCCGTGTATCCTGGCCTCTCTTCTGTCGTCGTCGCCGCTGGCAGCACCCTGCTCTGCCCGCCTTACGAGGACTCCGTGTTCCTGTCGTTGGGGCCGCCCCTTCATAAAACGTACCGAAGATTGTATGCCCGGGGGTTTCAACGGCCTTCCAAACTCCCCCGGGTGGCTTTTGCTTCCGATCATCTGATCTCTTCCTGGAGGTCCTGAGCAGTCGCCGGCGAATCTGGAAGTGGTTCGCTCTTCATCTCCATCAGCGGATGCAGCATCTCCCAGTGCATTCATGTCATACCCGCCAGAGAAACATCTAGTGGGACCTCGATTGACACTTGACCCCAGAAGCGAAGGCAAACGAAAACCCCACAACTATCGCCATCTCTCTGGTGCGGGGTTTTCAGTGTGAGTACGTCGTATGCTCTATCCAGGATGCCACTGAGAATCTCTGTCACCATAAGTTTTAGCATCTTGGCGATTTTTCTCTTGTTCATGCTGTCGTACAGCTGATACCCTTGAGGCCGCAAGGTCTGCAGGATTGTGGGTAGCCCGTCCGCGCCCAAAATAACCGGTTTGCAAACAGTTCAGAAGGACAAGTTGCAAGAAGGCGCCATGGGCAAGAAGAGCCCTGTGCAAGCTGCTGTGGCAGAAGCTATAGCTTTGCGCCAGTTTCCGTCTGCTTTGATATACCCTGATATGGGTTCTGGCCAGTTGCTGTCGGAATGGTTCGCATACCCTGCCCTTTCGTGGGCTCCAGAATGTCTGCAGCCCAATCGAAAACCCCAATGTGTGATGGAGGGATGCTCCTGCGCTCCCCGTGTGAAGGCGTACAAGCAGCGCATCGTCGAAGGCGTTAAGCATCGAACGGTATTGTATTATGCACGATATCAGCGCACTGGGGCTAGTAGGAAGTCATTCTCGACTATTAGCGACTCATGCCTGACTTTCTCCAAAATGTTGGTGCTTAACTTTCTGTATTTGCTAACTTACAAGACAGGCATTGCTTCTGACATGTTTGATATAGTATATGATGGCATGCTATCCACAAAAGGAATAGCAGAAGCGGTGGCGAATGTATTGCGCCGACGTCAGAAACGATATTACCGCATTTATCTCGAGTCTGCGCGAAGGTGGAAGAGCTACGCCTTGTAGACGCGGACTATGACCCCCCACTCATTCCTACTGAAGCGCAGTACATGCCTAATCACGCCTGTCTGGATGCAGAAGTGCTGAAAGAGCTGTGGCTAACTCACATCAATATTTTGAGGCGTTTGTGTGCAGCGCAGATGGCAGATACTAAGTGCGAGCGTGTTTTTAGAATGGATCATTCCCAGAAATTTTGCAGCAAGCGTAAGGTATATGAAACTGATTGCAGCAAGGAACAGTCTGCCAGTATTTGCATGCTACTTCTTGTCCAAACGAGGTAGGTCAAATAATGGGGAGAATACTAACAAAATCCGAAAACCATGCCGAGACAGAAGCTCTCCTACAGAGCCTGATACCAAAAATGAGTAGTGCATCCGATGGTCCTCGGAGACGTGTTTGCGACAATGCAAATATCAATCGGAATCTCATTGCGCGAGTATTGGGTGATGCAGTGAAGATCAAACAAGGTCCTTTTCAAGTTATTACTAGGTTTACTGATAAAGTAAATGATAGCGCTAAAACACGATGGCTCTCGGGGCAGCTGTCAGCAGCAATCTACGACGTCCAGCGGAATTTACCCCCCCCCACAAGAGTGCGAAGAACTTATGAAGGCGATGCTACAAACGGTCGACTCTGCTAGCATTTCCGTCAAACGTTCAGAATGGGAAGGATGTGTCGCCAGTAACCTGACTCAAGCCCGTATTGGCGATCTATACGTCGACGAAAATCGATACAGTGACACTGAGGGTGAAAATCGCATCGTGTCTACAAGACAGCTCGAAGCCGTTCACTCCAAGGTCCGCAAGCTACTCGATCGCGTTATGTCGGTTAAAGCGGGCTTACCCATCTTGGACATCTTCATTTTACAGGTTTGAGTTGTTTTGATATCGGCTGGAGTCATTTACCTGGATTGTCAGAGTTTACTAACTTTTGTGGATAGTACAATTTGAATGTAGGTGTGTAGCATCATCGCAAACCCGAGTTTAATGGCACATATTATAGGAGTGTGTGCCAAAGCGCAGTGATGTGCAACGGCCTGCTTCCAGAGTCGCCCCAGGTTGAATACATAAGAAAATGCATGGCTACGAAGTCAAATGAGGTCGCGTCAAACGCAAAATACCGAACTGGTGCAACGCACGTCCGCTAGCGAGATTGTTTGACATGACTCATCGTTTCGAGCGAGCGACATGGAAGCTAATCTGATCTCTCGGGTCGAACATGCGGAAGATATTCGGTTGCTCCAATCTAACCCACATGTGAAGCGTCAAGGTCTTAGCCGAGAAGGCTTTGATGGACATCTCCGCCTAGAGGCAGAGTGTGAAGCCGTCAGAGAATTTTCTGCTTGTGAGTTTTCGCTTCTCAAGCAACTTCGCGCCGACCAACTTGCGGCCAAGATGGGATTGTTGGAGAGTGACACAGTGACCACAATTCTGGATAATTGCGCAGTCGACAGACTAGATAACCGCGTACTTAACATGCGAAAGTGTGGGTTTAGTACGATTGCTAGACGAATTCATGGCATCGATGAGCAGCTCAAGCGGACGCCATGTGTTACGGGGCAGCGTCCCGCCAGGGCTACAGAGAAGGCGATCAATACTTACGCGATATCGCAGGACTGATGGGCAAAGGAAGCAAAGGGAAATTGGCGCTGATCTATCAGGAATATCAGAAACGCTATCCCGGCTCCACGATGGGTAAAAAAGCGAATCGTATGCGGCTTCGTGATCGACGTACTGCTCAAGCTGCGGCCCCCACCGTGCTTCCAACTCCAGCACCGTTGGTGGCAACAAATACCCAGCAGGATGTCCAACCTGCCGCAATAGAAACTCTCAGTGTCGGTATGCGCCCCCATCCTGCTTGTCCCAGCTGCAAGTCACGCAAGGGTAGGTCCATCCAGCGACAACGACAAATGTCAACACCACAAAAAAACGCGGCAGGACAGTACTGCATCATTTTTCAAATAGCCAACACATTCATTTCCTGAACTATAATGCATACAAAAGTCACAACATACAATGCTACAATGCCATCGCCATAGTTGTTAATTTATGCAAAATCAGAGCTCACCTGATTGCCTTCGCGCTAACTTGGCATGCGCTGCGCAATATCACACAGTGTCAGGGACGCTCAAGCGTATCAGTAAGTTGGCAGAGTCCACGCGTCGACGGCACGGACTCCCAACAGTTTCGACGGTGCCAGAAACACACAAGCGGCACCGTCGGTCGAAGCAAGCGTGCGCGCGTAGTTGCCATGTATTTGCATCACTGCAGTGGCTTTGTTAGCTCTCAGAATTCAATCACGCCGCATACATACCCTCCTGCGCACCATATTCAAGATGACACCACACACGCTACCGTTAACTATTCGAGGGATTGCTGTAGTGTTGCTGCTATCACTGTGACTCACCGCCAATAGCATTGGCTCATCCGCGGACTACCACCACTGCGTTCACTCCGATCCCCGTCTTCAAATGATAAAGAGGAGCGAGACGTCGTCGTGTGTTACCTTGCAACTTTCATTTGGTTTCAGTATTGGAAAATGGGGTGTCAACCTCACGACAACGGGACAGGAAACCGGGACAGTTTGAAGGTCGCAGAAAGTAAAAAATGTACAAGTCTGTATCGGGACAAGTCCAAGAATACCGGTCATGCGCCACCACCCCCTGGCACTGTTCGTCGAGAATTGATTCTATTTCCTATACTGAATATTTCCGGAGTATTATTGCGTACAGTTTCGGGCGGAGATGTTGGGGCTTGTCGGCCCCAACATCACCGATAACTCCAAATTCGCCTGTTGGGATAACTGGTACCTCAGGGCATCCGAAGGAGTTATGTGTGGAATAAAGATGAGATCTGGTGCCTACTTCGGTGGGGCCGCGGGAAGGTTAACGCAGGCGTTCCTGCCACGCGACCACTTTGTCGTAGACCGACCCGTGTGCGAGCAGTCTGTCCGCAGATCGCCAGGCAGTTCCTTCTGAATCTACACCACTGTCCATTTGCATGTTCGCCGAATTTGGTTATTTGGTGATGATTGCATTTGGGTACTGTAGCTTTCGCACATAATTCCCGTTACTTTCCTATACTGGGATAATAAAGGATGCAGCCGGCCCCCGCCGCCGTCCCAAAAGCTCTGCCACGATTCCCAAAGCTCTCACGAGCAGCTACACTGAGGCACCCACGTTTGCCCGCCAGCGGCGTGGGAAGTCTCATACCAATCCGGGGACCTGGGGTGGATCCATATGACGAGAAGAGCCGGCTTGCCGGGCCGCCTACCCCAACCTCGGGCCAGTTATCGTTAATGGAACCGGCCCTCGGGATGGAGACAGCCTATATGTGCTTATGTGCAGTGGCAGAGCTCATGCGAAAGCATCTTTTAAACACCATAAAAACAAAAAGAGAGTTCAGATTTCGCTGCTGCGATGTCTGAGGAGTGTTTGACTGCGGCGCGTTTAATGCGTTGCCTGCGGCATATATTTCGACTCCATTTGCATCTGAAGCTTCGAGTATTGTACAGTTTTACACGGACCAAAGTCTGTGCGACCCGTCAACGACTATGATGCCGGTGACAGCCCCGTTAAAGATAAAAAAGCCCAAAACTCTAACCCATTACCCCTTCACAACCTAAAAAAGGTTATTTGTCTGTACCGCGAGGTTCAGTGGCATGACCCAGACAGTTAACCACGGTCGCCAAAGGAAGCGACAAAAAAAGAAATTCGTAACAGCTCGCGCTTCTGTACAAAAACTGATGCTCCGTCTCCAAAGGTATTGAGATGCTGCAATAAATCATGAGTGCTTGAAGGAGGCAACAGTGGTGGTGAGGTACCAAAAGAAAAAAAACGGGGCTCGACCTGGCTAATGAGACGTTCTACTGCCGTGTCGGATTATGGTGTGTATCATTACTATACGAAGCTTGAGCTTCAGTTGCTTTGGAATTGGGTAGTATCCGTGGGTGGCGATGCGTGCTGCTTGAAGACTGCTCTTCTAATATTGTGCGGCGGACTCCACTCTCGCCTCCAGTTTACAGATTTAGTTTAGTACGGTACCTTTACGTGCTTGAAACGTGTCTGTGTCCACGTCGGGGCGCATTTACTGCGATTTGAGATCGCCACAGTGTACTTAGACCTTATGTCTAACCCGTAATTTTAATGTATACGTGTTCACAGGTAGCCATGCCTAGACGGAAGCGGACCCGCGAGGAGATCGAAGAAGCACTTCGCGATAACCTTCGCGTTAATGCCACCCCGGCTGCTCCTGAGGAACCAGCCGTGAAGAAGCGTCGACAGGCAAGGCGAAGGGGCAGGAGATGCAACCTCAACAAATCCTTAGAAGCGATCCGGATTGGTGAGACAGAGGGCGAAAGCAGTATCGTTGCTGCGCCCGATATTACTATCGTCGCGGCACCACCTACTAGCCGAGTAGAGCCGCTCGATAACGTAGCTCCAACGCCAGCAGCCCACTGTACGGATCCCGATCTGGTGGCACAGCAACATCGCCAACGCAACGCGGAGAACGACGTCTCAGGCGAGCAGCCATTTCGGCGTATCAGCAAGATCGGAATCGCGCGAGGAACGCCGAATGGGCACGAGCGAAGCGTGCTAATATGTCTCCGGCTGAACGGGAACGCGTGCGGCTGAGAGACGCAGAACAGCGGTGTACCAACCATTGGACCAGGAAAGGGTTGCCGTGCGGGAGTGTGATCGCCAACGCCAGGAGGCGGTGCGCGCTAACCGAACGGAAGAAGAGCTACGGGTGGAGCGGGGGAGCGACCGGATCAGGCAACAACAAGTCCGTGGTGACCGCACGGAAGCCGAAGACGAAAAAGAGCGAGAGCGCAATCGTCTCAGTCAAGTACAGGTGAGGACAAACCGAACTGAGCACGAAGAGGAGGCAGAGCGCGAGCGCAACCGTCTCTGCCAGCAACAGGTGAGAGCGAACCAAACTGAAGAAGAAGAGGAAGAAGAGCGAGATGGAAACCGCCTTCGGCAACAACAGGTGAGGGCCAACCGAACGGAAGAGGAAGCGGATACAGAGCGAGAACGCGTTCGAGTACGGCGTCGGTGCGCGCGCAAAGGCCATGCTCTCTGCAACCGGGAAGACTTCGACGTTTCCACGGTTACCGGACCGAATATGGTCGATGGGTGCTACCGGCTACCTGTGACTACGGTTTGTGAACACTGCAACGCGTGGAAATGGCCGTGTGAGTCCAAGAAGGGGTGCTGCTTGACCGGGGCAGTTCAGTTGCCCCTCTTTCACCGGCCCCGCCCCAACTTTTAGAGTTACACGAGGATAAGGAGTTCCGCCGCCTAATACGCGCGTACAACCAAGCGTTCGCCATCACGTCTATTGGCGCGTCTATTAGCGGTCAGAGAAGATTTCAGGGTGTGAATCAAGATACAAACGTGGCTGGAGATCGTGGAGTGTACACGTACCGGATTCAAGGAGCCATGGGCACTTTCTCGGCTCCTTACTTCCTTACACGGATCCCAGAACGAACCAACCAGCGCCGCCCCAGTTCGCACAAATCTATATCGTCGCAGACATGGAGCAGCGCGCCGTGCGTCGTATGGGAATTTTCAGCAGCCTGGACCCCGGGCTTTAGGCGACATCGAGGCGATGATGGCCGAGCACAACCCACTCGCGCAGTATTTCGTCCGTTTCGGAGAAATATCGGCCGAGCATCGTGCGAGTGGTGGAAACGTTATCGATGTACGGTTCCACTTGCACGAAAATCGTTCGCAACCGCGCACGCACAACTTGCCAACCGTCTCCGAAGTTTAGGCTATCCTGATTGATGACGGCAACCTCTCGAACCCGCGCGATATTACGCTCTACGCAAAGGACCACACGTTGCTGCGGCTCTTCGAGACACATGCGTCACACCCACTTCAGCACCCGCTTCTTTTCCCATACGGAGAACGTGGCTGGACGTTCACCGATGAGTACACCGACGGAATCGTACGAAGGAACAACTCGACGATGTCTCTTCGCGAACAGGCGGCGTATCGATTGTTCCAGAAGGTCGATGACCAGTCCGTTCTTCACCAAGGCGGGCGGCTGTTTCAGCAGTATTGTGTGGATCAGCGCTCCAAGTGCGAGCAGGAACAACTGCGATAGATTGCCGTCACCAGGCCGACATCCGCGCTGATCAATACGGCGGGTTTCGAGATGCACTCATGGGTGAAAGTACCGTCGTACTACGTGAAGGAGAGGAGCTGCTTAGCGAGTACAATCACGAGACCCATACTTTGCAGCATCCTGACCAGTCCCGTCGCCGAGACAGAGACTTCCTGAATGAAATTGGCAAGCGGGTGATCTTGCCTTTATCGCATTCCGGAGGACAGCGCTTCATATACAAGTCGTATCAACTATCGTCCGTGAGTATGGTAAACCAGACGTATTCATTACGAAGACGTGCAACCCCAACTGGGACGATATACTCGAGAAGATCCCAGCCGAGCACCAGAACGCACAGGATCGTCCGGATATTGTGGCGCGGGTATCTCACCGCCTTTTTGAAAGACTTGGAGGAGGGGGTCCTAGGTCGCGTTCAACCGCGGATCTACGTAGTGGAATTCCAGAAGCGGGGTCTTCCGCACGCGCATACTCTGCTCATCCTGGCGGAAGAGGACAAGCCGCGTGCAAAACAAATCATCGACAAGATGGTGTCAGCTGAGATACCGGACAAGGATACCAATCCCCAGTTGTACGAGACTGGCCTAACATGCATGATGCACGGCCCATGTGGGGCGGCTGACCCAGATTGTGCCTGTATGAAAGACGGCAAGTGCTCAAAAGGATACCTGAAGCCTTTAGCAGAGGTTACAAGGGGAAACGTCGATGGTTATCCCGTCTACAGACGTAGGCGCAGAGAGGTAGGTGTGCTACGGTTCAAGGGGAAGACGTATGAGAGCGAGACGATCAATCAGTGGGTGGTTCCCTATAACCCGTACCTGTCGCAAAAGTATAACTGCCACATCAACGTGGAAGTCTGCACGGCGATTACGGCAGTCAAATACCTATACAAGTACGTGTACAAGGGAGCGGACAAAGCAATCGTTACTGTGGAAACCGTGCGCGCTGAGGGGGACCAAGCGCGAATGGAGCCCAACGAGATCTTGCGGTTCTTGAATGCATGGTACATATCTCCTGTCGAGGCCTGCATGCGACTCCTGGATTACTCCGTTCAAGGAAAGACGCATGCCATCACGCAGCTAACGATTCATTTGGAGAACCAGCGATGGTCACGTTTCGTTCCAGCGACAACCCGGAGCGTATTAGCACTCGCGGGAACACACCAAG
>LGTU01001382.1:0-20680 GCA_001314425.1 Phytophthora pluvialis | reverse complement strand
CCCCACGGCATGTCCAATTATTATTGGGTCGACGACCATTTCAAAGTCACCTCCGATATTGGCACACGATGCGCCTACCACTCTCGGTCCCCGTGGCTCATCTCCGACATGGACCCGGCAGCGATAAACGAAGGCTAGTTAACTCCGTGGTGGATACCTCAGAAGATAATGGGTCTCGTGTTGGACACGACCACAGCCATCGTGATAATGCCCGTAATCAAGACTGCGAAAGATCAAAGCGTGGTCGTTACCGCGTTCCACGCATCCCTCCTGTCGCGCAAGGAAGTCCGCTCTCTTCTCAGTTCCCTACGCCACGTCGCTACAAGCGCACGGCCAGCTCAAGTCTTCCTGCAACGCCTTCGCGAATGTGAGAAAGGGCTCGACCGACATGACCGTGACCACACAACCGCATTCATGTGCGATTACCTTTTTTTGGTGGTTGCACATACTCCGAGACCCGTCGCTAAATGGAATACCGCTGGATTTCTTCGCGGTACTATCCCAACTCGAGTTCGCGATCATGACAGACGCGTCCCACGAAGACATTTGCGCGCATCTTCCGGCTCCTAAACTAGCACTCACCTTCCGATACTCCCCATCCAAGCGCAAGTCGATCGCGGGTTTCAAGGATGGCGCCCAGAACACTTTTGATATCAAATACTGAGAGCTGCCCTCCGTGTGCGTTCGCTGGGCAGGCATGGGTTCCTGCCGACAGGCAAGTCTGATACATGTCCATTTCAGAATTGCCAACACATCGGCTGTGGCCTAGCAACCCAATATCGTGTCGCGCAACCTACGGGTGCAAATTCTGGTCCAACTTCTCAGCTACACGGAACAGACGTTCGGACTGCACTTTTTGGCCTCCCATATCCGAGGCGTCGACAATACCGCAGCTGACACCGGATCGAAGCGCTGGACCAACCCGCATCGTGCTAATCAATTTAACGAGCAAACGTTCGGTTGATTGCAGGCACCGAGCCGGGCGTGCTGGATGGCGCGCATGCATGCACGCACGAGTCAGTTTCTCGTACCGACACAGTATCGGTGTTCTCGTAAACATCTGGCCGCGACCACACAGTTGCCGACTCCACGTTCCAGCCCTATTCTAAAGCGTTCGTCCACTGGAAACCTTGGACCGCCATCCGGTATGTGAAATGGGATTCCAATGAAGTCAGTTCGAACCATATACATCTTATGTTCTAGTTCAACCTCGACAGTTCTCTCCTCGGATTCGGGTCTAACAAGGCCGTCCGCAGCTCCACCGCCAAGACAAACCTCGCCAGAATCCCCCTTTTCGTCCGAGGGCCAGGCACCAAGTTTCCTATCAACTATTCACAGATTCGCATGCTTCTCAGGGGCGTTGCAAGATTCGATGACCCCGGTCAGCAGAAGGCGCCCGTACCCATGGCCATTCTCGAAGCATGTTCTGCCTCACTCAACCTCAATGACCCTGAGAACCAAGTGCTTTGGGGGTGCACTGCCTGTCGCTTGCCTCCTGTTGTGACGCTCCGAGATCGTACCGACCACCAGATCCACGTTCCAGCGTTTTGAGCTCCATGGCAGTGACATTGCAGTCGTCAACACCAACGGTGAACAGATCGCAAAACCCGGAGCCGTGACCGTAGTGTGCATTCACCTGCGCGGATTCAAGACCAATCAGAGCGGAAAACCTGTGACTAGAATGCTCACGCACTCCGGGCACAGGTTTCGGTGCCCCGTGTCGAACGCGTTGCTCTTGATACTGACCAGGTCAAGCTTGCCACTCGAGACCCCAGTTGCTGTGTTTATGGACTCTGATGACAGACCCGACTGCGTATCGACCGCCAGCGTCGCAAACGCGGTGAAGGGTAGTGCACGCACCGTAGGCAAATACTCTGGGCGCTTTGGGGCTCACTCACTTAGAGCAGGTGGCTCCGCTAGCATGCGTCGGGCAGGCGTTGACGCACTGACGATCCTGTTTCACGGGCGCGGGGCGTCCGACGTGTTCAAGCAATACACAAGGTTGTGCCTCGAATCGGTCACCTACATTGCCTCCAAGATCGTCGGTGGACCAAGGTCAACAATCGTATTATAGCGATGGATGTGTGGTATTACGATGATTGTGTGTTTGTGTGAAGCTTAGCCCTTCTGGCCGGCCTGTGTAAGCGCTCTAGCACTTCCCATATCTGTAACACTTGTTTTCGGCTCCTAGGTAAAGTTGATGTTCGAGCAGCGGATATAATGCGTAGTGCACTCACGTGCAGGAGTATCTTCAGTCAAATGGGAGGTCGTTATTTTTTGCTTCTCTCGACGAAGTGGTGGAGGCCCTCCCCTGACTAATAATCTGTAGTGTCAGCAGAAAGTGAAAGCTCTCTCTGTGCAATCATGGTCACGATCCCCTTAATGAGAATTCGGAGATTGGCTCGTTGGGCAAGTCCAAGAAGCATGCTCTGCTCGTGGAGGTGCCGAAGATCTGGTACCAGTTGTTTGCTGCCGGCACTCGAACTGCACTCAGAGCCGCAGTGGCTCTACCTGATTGGAGCAGCGTGGAGAATCTCCGAGGTGCAGTTAAGGCCAAACATGATCTTATCCATGTCGAAGTATCCGAGCTCAAGGTCTACAAGAACCTACATGAATATGGTGATCCAACGAGAGGTCCGCTGCAAGATCCCATGAAGTCTTCCGAAACGTTGGTCGACTGTGGTATGAACGAAGCACTCATCGTTGAATTGCCAGAACGAAGCTCACGTCTGGCAAAGCGTTCAGCAGAAATCGATATTCTTGTGGAGGAGGCGGTGAAGAAGTTGACAAAGTTTACAGTCCCAGAGACATGGGGATTTATGAGATGCAGTGCAGATCAAAATAAGTTTTCTACGAGGTGTGAAAATTGGCATCGGAGTTCAAGCATCAGCACAGTCGCAGCGAGTGAAACCAACGCCATAGGAGTCGTAGAGTAGACGCCATGTCGGTGCATCTCTATCTTCGCGGTCCTACCTGTTGGTGACGCCCGACCTCATCGAGCTTGCCTGGGACTGTCCCATTTACTGCAAGGTATCGAAATTGGGACCGCGTGTCGTCCGAGTGGAAGGCTTACATGAAGCGGCAGGCAACACGTGGTCGATTAAGAGATCCGAGGCAGCGCGTTGCACGGTCCCCGCAGCCGAAGCACAGCCCAGTACTTCGGGTCCTTTGTTACGTCGGGCCGTTATGATCGAACACGGCGACGCATTTCACCACGGCCAAGTGGTTGCTGTAACCGGTAACAAACTTACGGTGAGGCTACACTGGCTACTACTTCGGACAAGTCGACGCCAGTAGCCCCTATCGTCGCCCTGCTACTATCGGCTCTGTCGTTTGACACGGACGAATGGACTCTCGACGAGTTAGTGGAAATTCATCACACGATGCTCGACCGAATTTGCGGCACCAACGCGCATGAGGGCTCGAACGACGTTCGCGTCATTCTTCAGGATATACTCGACCCTTCCATGATCCCCTCAACTGATGTTATCATGTCGTGGACTGACCCCAAGACAGGAGTACCGTCGACGTTTCCGCTCCAGCATGCAGTTAACTACGCTCACTACATTGGCGGACAGGTTCAACCAGTGCCGGCATTGGTTGGCACTTCTTTTTGCCAACCCCCAACTCAGCAAAGAGACGGCGCATCGGAGTCAACCACCCTTGCACGGCGTCCCGTTACTCGCAGCAATAGACTTGCCTTATTCGACCCGGAAGTGTATGACGGCGATGATTCAATTAGGGAACCGTCTGAAGATGCCCGACTACCGTCTCGACAACCTGCCCGAAACATGGTGCAACAGAAATCGAGTCTACGCGACCTATCAGCAGGCAGCGGGCCAATTTCCAACCGCCCCAATGAAGCTGACAAAGATGCTCAGATCGCTCAGTTACTTCTGAGCCATCCCGATCTAACTGAACGATTTCTGCAATTACGTTTCGGTGCTGCCGTACAGGTGCCAGTAACCAACCATCTGACCTCCCATGTTACATCCGCAGCTATAATCGACTCGACCCGCCCAATGCAAACTACCCTACTAACGCAGGCTATCGAGCTCAGACAAGCAGCACAAGAGCAGGCTGAGGTGGCGCAGCGGTCCAAGTACGCCTTCTTACCCTCAGTCACACAACGACGGATTCACACTCTGGCCACAGCAGAGCGATACCAAGGTAAGAGCGTTTCTATATTTCTCGAAGCCTTGATCAACTCGAGCTTCGTATTGTTCAAACCGTTCCCAAGTGTCCTGGGTCAAGCGTTTACCATCGATTTTGGAATGCGTGGTCTCTCCGTCATGCACTTCGTGCCATTCTGCTCCATCAACGACAAAGCAGTGTGGGTCACGACGAGTCGAGTCAATATCCAGAATTTCTCGGCTGCAGTGTCGTTGCCGGCAGCTCCTCCGGCCGACAGTATTGATGCGGTGCTTGATGCCCTGCTCTCACTAGCACACTACGCATCCGCGTATTTCTCTCCTGTACTCTGTGATTTAATCGATCACCTAGTAAGATTCACCAAGCAACGGCTTCGGCAGATGAAGTGGGGTCAACCGGACCTGGTCCTCGTCGTGTACTGGATTAATACCGTTCTGGAAAATTTTCGGGTTGGATTGGAGCGAGAAACAAGCGATGGGTCTCACATTCAACTCCGTTGCACAGAGGAAGACGCAGCCCTTCGCCAAATTTTGATTGATATTCAGCAGCGGCAAATTGAAGAACTTCAAGCTGCTCTGTCACCCACACTACACAAACGCTCCTATGTCGGACCGAAGCCGAGCTCTAGCCTGCAACAGTCCGACAGCAGCCACCGGCGTGCTCAGCGTGGAATGAAGTCCGATCAATCCATTTCTCCGGATGTCTATGCCCAGTTACCCGTTCAAGACGAGAAACGGCTATGCCTGCGCTTTCTCTCCAACGCTGGCTGCAGATCAATCAGTGATAAATCGTGCTTATCCTCGAAGCGAGCACATTTTGTTCCTGAGAGTCTTTACCAATCTGTGAAAGACTTCATCGTGGAACGATTCGGAGGTCTAATGCCAGAACATACTTCTGTATGAAGCAAGCTGGGTCGACGTGGTGGTATCTCTATGTTGGCCAAGCCTGGTCAAGTTTACTCGTCTGAGTCATGTGTCGCATCTTGTGTCGCCGTCGACAGGAGCCCCCAACTGTCGACAGCCTTGTTTCCAAGTGTCATGTCACTGGAAGGTGAAAGTTCGACGATCAATCTACGTTCTACGTCTGTCGATCTCAGTCACAGCACCAGCTCGATGTCATCTCCGAGCACTATTGGTGCTGGTCGAGTGAGGAGACAGCTATTCACACCAATTTGCGGCGATCGCCGTGGTGTATCCAACCCGATCATGATACCTCTCTCTTGTCCTCTGCAAAATTTATAGCCAACCACCTCGAGGAAGCCCTGCTTCGCGACGAAATTCGAGATTCGGCTGCCCGTCGGAAACTGGGCATTTGAGTGTCTCCAACGCATTCAGCTTCCTCGAGTATTCTCGACACGAAGGCAAAACAAACCTTGTCCGCATTTATTCGATCCCGAAAGCTCGACATTGCAGATACGGTGCGCCTATTTCGCAACGAGAATGCAGGCGACAGTCGTCCGAATAAGGCTCTCGCTTCCGAGCATCTCAAGTTTCTACTAGACGGGTATCAGGAGCTCTCAACCCTGATCGACACAGCGACCCACGGTGTCGCCCCGAAATGGTTAGCAAACGAGCGAAAGGCATGCCGTGCACCCAAGAACCATCTATCATTTATCCAACACAGAAACGCTGCCTTACAGAGCATTCGTCAAGGTCAGAACACCGGCAGATTTCTCGTCGTAGATGCCGACATAACCGATCTGTGGAGAAATGTACACTGCAGCCCCTTCGGAGCCGTTGAAAAAAGCGACGTCGACCCTCTCATCGATGTCAGACTAATTCACGATCTCTCATTTCCAGCTGGAGCCTCCACGAACGACCTCCTGGACAAGTCCTGCTTACCGGAACTCGTATATATTTTCGTGACTGTGCTTGCCGCTCCATCCAATTTCTGGCAAAGCAATACCCGAAATGCACCATCAGAATGCTTAAAGGCGACGTAAAGGGCGCATTTCGACACCTGATGACCCATGCCAATCACGTCCATTGCATGGCAGGCCTCATTCGGGAACTGAATGCTCTAGTCATAGATATGACGGCCCCATTCGGTTGGTCTGGATCTCCTCAATTCTACGGTGCTTTTGGTCGAGCAATCTCGTGGTTAGTATCTAACAATTCACCTGCCACGGTAGCAGACTCCAGCGATCGAACACCCTTCTTCGGATGTGAGTGGGTGGGCGATCACATCGTGATCGAAATCGACGCGGGTGATAGGCTTCAACTGGCTGAAGCCACCCTTCGCCACTCAATGCAGGCGATTCTCGGCTCACGGTCCATCAATAAAGCCAAGTTTTCATCTTGGGAGACTCGCCTCACTGTTCTTGGACTCACGTGGGACACCAAGGAACGCACGTTGTCCATTCCACAGGGTAAAAATGACAAGGGCATTCATCGTATCGAGAACCTGCTAAATACCGGAAAAGCGATCCGCAATGAGCTTCAAAAAGTACTCGGCAGTCTACGATACATCACTACCTGTCTTCGGACAGCACGACCGTTCTACCAGCAACTCCACTCGGCCACAACACGTTGGCCTCGCTTCGGTAGAATATCTCTTCAAAGCGCTATGACATCAGAATCACGCTGGTTTGAGAACATTCTGCGCCATGGTCACCTTTCTGAATTACCGCTCTGCATGTTTGGATCACTCCCTGAGCCGCACTACAATATCTACATGGACGCGTCGGATCTGGGCTCGCGGTGCTAAACCCTGTTCGGAACGAATTTATACAAGTACGTTTCGACGACGTCGAAATCGCGGACATTGAATCAGGATCACTCTCCATCAATGTAAGGGAACATCTCTGCATTGCCTTCGCAAGATGGACTTGGGGTGAGCAGTGGGCGGCAGCACCTTCCCCATCCGTGGCCCACATTCGCTGCTGGAGCGACAACAAGTCCGCCGTATCCTGGAGCAATCGACCCTCCAGCAAGTGCTCAGCAGCTCAAGAAATAAATCGAGCAATCGGACTTGGGGAGGCTGTATTCAACATCAGAATGTCGGCAGCACATTTACCTGGAGAGACAAACATAATGGCAGACGCCGCATCCAGAAGTTGGGGTGATCCCCACGCAACTCGTTGGTCTAATTTTCTGTGCCTTGGTCGCAGGTCCCGGTCCTGTCAGCATGGATAAAAATTTACAAGACGTTCTCGTCAAGCTGCAGTCCAAATCTTTGGCCTCGTCGTCGGCCTCAAAATATGCAAGTAGATGGAAACAATGGGTCGACTGGTGTGAATTCATGTATTTCTCCCCATGGCTATCCAGTGATCGAGCCCAGCAGTCCTATCAGCTCGCTCCATTTATGTCGAAGTACCCGAGCTCAAGGTCTACAAGAACCTACATGAATATGGTGATCCAACGAGTGGTCCGCTGCAAGATCCCATCAAGTCTTCCGAAACGCTGGTTGGCTCTTCGTCCATACCACAGCGAACCAACGTTTCGTAAGACTTCATGGGATTAACGACGAACCTCCATCGTGCGGATCGCGAATATTCTTTGCAACCCGCGGGTGTCCCCGAAGGGATCTGGGGAGGAGATGGAGGCTTCTCCTCGAGGTCCATTGCTGGAACTTCCTCCTTTACGTCATCGGAGCTCCTCCCAGGGCTCTGACGATCGGTGTATATTTTGCTCTTCAGCAGCGACGACGGCGATTCACCTTCCGTCGACGCACCAATCCCTGGCTGAACCTTGATCTTGACATCTTCTTCGATGGACTCACGGCGAAATCCAGAGTCACCAGAAGATCCGGGCACGCGCACCATTGTGGCGGAGCAGGTATCGCGAAATTGCTGACGCCATCCAAGCTAGCCAACGGTTGTCCAGACTACCAACTTACGGAGGGGGTACTCCGTTCGTCCGTGGGGGCTGAAGTCTTCTCACCTTGTGCACCTGTTGGTTGGACGGGTTACGCTTTTCCTTTGATGGCGAAGACGTCGGGGCGATCTTGAGTTGAGCTTGTGTGGACGGTACTTAGGGGGTTGTTGGCGACAGCCGCGTGGAAATCTTCACTTGGCCGTCGTGTAGAGTCGATTAGGGTCTTGGTATACCTTGCTCAGCTCGTGGGGGTGTCCTTGGGATGTCCTTCCCGTGCTTACCGCCTCCTGTTGGCGGGAGCTTTGAGTGGAGAGAAGGTGGCGACCTGGCCAAGCGATCCAGGGTCTGAAGCGTCTTCTCCGTGCGCGACTTAGGTGTCTTGGTCGTCGGGAGGGCCAATATACTTCCCAGCCCAAAATCCAGAGGCACTTGTGTCTTGAAAGGAAAATCTTTCTCCGTTATGTACCTTAGCTCCTTCCTATCCTTTCCTTCTCTGCCTGCTCCCTCTCCCAGCTGACCAGCTCCCCTCTCCTAGCTAACTGACTCCCAATTCAGATTGGGTGCTGATGTACCCTAAAACTGGTACCATATCGATCTTGATCGGGTTCAATCTGGATCGGGGCGTGCCCAAACGATTTCACCATATTGATCTGGATCGCGGTCATGGATGGATCGGGGTCATGGATCGGGATCATGGATCGGGATCAATCTCGATCATGGTGTACTCAAATGATTACACCATACCACTTTATCCGCCTAACTGCGCAAGCGCTCTTCCACATAACCACGCAACCTCGGTGGTAACTATGGATAATGAGGTTTCGCCGTACTGTCAACCATCTATTGAATTCAACAACTGGAATAATGCAAGTCAAAGAATGGATTTGCGAGGCATGTAGGGAATGCGGGCTCTAAACACAAAATGACTGAACTAGTTCTCACTGATCGACTTTCAACATCTACTAGCGTCAGTATCGGACAAAATCAGCTACAAAACATTAACGACACCAGAATAGAGAGACTTGCGATGGTTTTAGATGTGTGCCTTAACGAAGCAACGCATTTCTTTTCGAGGACATGATGAGCAGGAAGATTATGTGAACACATACAACCTTCAGGATGTTATTAGCTTTCTTGAGAAGCGGCTGCCGGAGTTCTACCACCAGGTGAGTGCAACTGGCTACAATGCCAAATATACATCTATAACAGTTCAACAGCACTTTATTCAATGCTCAGCTGATATTATATGGACGCAGATCGTTTCAATGATTTTGGAGTATAGATTGCTGGTTGATGAGGGTAGTTGTGAAGGCCGTGATGAAAATATGACAATTGTATTCGCTTTATTTCTCACACATCTGGAAAGATTGTGAATCGATTTTTAGGCACTGTTCGAGCTGTGGATACGGGTGCAGACACACTGTACCATAGCCTAATTGCGCCGCTTGCTAGTTGGGGCCTAGCACTTTCGAAATGGTACGACGGAGTTTTCAACATGACTAATGCTTACAATGACCTACAGCAATGTATTACGGGAAACCTGCCTGTATGCACGCTGCGCTCATTGTTTCGCTCATCGTTTAAAATTTGTGATCGTTGCTCTGCCACGAAAACGGTTTGCGTAGTCTTTTTTATATATAAACACAGCGTATAGCACGTCGGGTAAAATAAACTCCCAGCTGAAAAAATATCAAGAAGAGGACAGCCAACAACTAGTCGATGTGGGAATACTCACGACCCGGTGACGATCGACCTCAGCTATGCAGAAGACGAAGAAGTTGAGATTCAAGTTGCTAAGCAGCACATGGGCGTTCGTTGGTTTTTAGCCTGTGGAAGCATCACTCATCTGAAGGCAACCTTCCCGTCGCGCAGGTCGCGCCATGTTCCTTTGAACCACTGCTCTGCCTCGAGACAAGCCTTCGGCTCGTTGCGGTGAAACGGCGACACTCAGTAGGCGCGGGACGCCCTCCTGGGGAAGGACTTGGACTGATTTCTGTTGAGCCTTATGGAGGTGGATGTAAGCAGGGACCAGCACCGGAGAGAGCTGTATGCTCTAACATGGAACGTTTAGCCAAGGTGGGGTTGCTTGTCGTTGAGGTGACGGTGAAAGCATTTGAGAAGCCGTGGATCACCTTGATCGATCCTGGAGCGTCGGGCTACTACGCTCAACGATCGACAATGGAAGGAAGTCAGCGGTACGCTGAGGTGCTGGGAGCGCGGAGGGTTGACATAGTCACTGTTCGCCCAGTGACAGAGACCTGCATCAGGGTGTCCAAGGTCCCTGTGGACCTGGGCATGGCGTTTCTCGACTTTAATAGCGTGGAACGCTGCCTGGTCCTGTACCTGGATTCGAGGTATGACCTCGACCGGGGCATCGCATGACAGGAACGCCTTGAACCGTGAATTGATTGAAGGTCGAAGGTATTGGGCGCAACGCTCTTTAATGCTGGTAAATCGGTTTTGGTGAGTCATGAACCCACCTCTGTTAAGAAGCAATAGCGCTATTGGCGCGGACACTGAACCGAGTCGGTCAATCTGTTGGACATCGAAGTATCCGAACTTGTAGACACTGAAGGTGTCGAGGACAAGAATCCCGAGCAAGGCTCGTGGGCTGTGCGCGGGGCGGCCGGTAACCCAGTGGGCGACACAGGTGACATTTGTCACGACGACGTGGTGTCACTACACGCCATGCGTGGCGTGGTCGGCTGTATACCGGGGAATCGAAGCCGCTGGCCTCGTGATACACGCGGGCCGGCAGGCAATCCGCTAACCGGTGTCCTGGTGACATTGGTCACGAAGGTGACACTAATGACGACTATGAGTTGTTCAACACGCCAGGCGTGGCGTGGCCTGCCGTAGACTGGGCCATCATGGCCGTGAGACCATTGATGGTGGCGAAGTGGCACGTAATCCGCGGGGCAGAAACTGCGAGCATATCAACTCTACGACAGGTATCGGTGAAGATATACCAGTCTTGGGTGCGACACACGAGGCGCGAGCACTTGGACACGCAACTGCTGTGACTGCTGGATCCTCTGTGAGGCAAACCGTCTCAGCGGGGAGAAGACAACGACTCCGAGCGTTAGCAGCGAGATGCAGGGCGTCTGATGCATCTAGCATGACGAGTGACGACACTCCGTGTGATAGCGATCAGCTATATACACTCGTCAACGGAGTGACAGGAGAAGTCGATGGCGACATCACTGTAGATACTGTTCCCACTGTGGATGCTCTGTCGCAGCTAGACGAGCTGTCCATGACCGATTTCAGCGACGCCTTGAAAAACGGCGAGTTAGCCAAAGTGGTCGTTATATGTCCTGAAGAGGAGTTAATCTTGTCATCGCATTTGGACAAAACAGTCCTTGAGGACTCTAAGAAGGCGCTGAATGACCTCTCTGATCCGTACTATGATTTGGTTTGGTGAAGGAGTATCAAGACGTGGTCTCGAAAGAACCTCTGACAAGGCTACCTCCTGATCGAGGTGTACGTCACGAGAGTGACCTGGTTTCCGGATCCAAATACGGCGTGACAAGGCAGTGTCCTTCACCACGGGAACAGTGTTACGCCATGGGCGCATTCTTCTGTGCCAAACACGAGGCAGGTATGGTGCATGAGAGCAAGACCCCGTACTTAATGGCTACATCCGTCTGAGAAAGTCGAATGACAAGTGGCTTATCGTTCACGCTTTCAACAAGCTCAACGCGGCCACCATCCCGGCGCAGACGTCTGTTTTTAGGATGGATGTTCTCCAGAACAACATGACGGGGTGTACGGTGTACAGTGCCCTCGACTTGGTCGATGGGTAGTATCAATTGCTCATGAGGGCAAGCGATATTCCGCTTACTGCGGTCAGCGCTCCGAAAGATATGCTCTGGTAGTGGCTTGAAATACCCAAAGGAGTGTCGAACGCACCTGCGACGTTCAATCGTCTTATAACGCAGCTGTTCAGGCCCCACAGGGTGTATGCTCAGACATACTTCGACGGCACCTTCGTCCACAGTCGTGTGGTGCACGGAAGTACTGTCCTGGGGAACCAAATTGAGCACCTGCGAGCGGTGCTCGAGTTCATGTGCACAAACAAGTGGTATGCCAACAGCTTCGGCGCTGAAGAGATTCCCTTTCTGGAAACCTTCATTTGGGAAGCGAGGCCTTCGAGCAGATCCTGCTAAGGTCAAGGCCACCACAGTGAGTCAGTTCCAAAGAACCAGAAGGATTTACGAAATTGGCTTGGCTTGGCCAATTACTTGCACAAGTACGGCAAACATCCCTCTGATGTGGCAAGGCCTCTGTCCAAACTCCTTAAGGAGGATGTGGAATGGTGTTGAGATACCGGACATCAAGCGGCATTTGAATCCATCAAGCAGAGTCTCCATCAGGCGCCGATCCTGGCGCTACCAGACCCCGCTTGTCCTTTCAGTGTCGTCAGTGACGCACTGGACTTTGCCATTCACAGTGTTTTGTTGCAAGCAGGCGCTGAAGGAAGTGAATGCGAGATTGCGTTTAAATCTCGCGAGCTTATCGCTGCTGAGAGTAACTATCCAGTTCATGACAAAGAGCTACTTCCAATGAAGTATGCGTTTGTCAATTCAGGGCTCACCTGATCGGCTCTTAAGCTGTTTGTGATCAATACGGATCATGGATCGCTACGCGCTGCGACGCAGTCGCCTCATCTCTCTCAGAGAATGGTTTGTTGGCTCTCCTTCTTTACGGAGTACAACGTCGACATGGGGTACAAGCCTGGCCAGCGGAACGTTCTGGCCGACCCGTTGTCGAGTAGACCGGATTATGAGCTCGCTCATGTCACGACGGTGACTTTGTCTGTGATAAACTTAATCCGTGCGGTGACGCGCGTGACGATTCCCGAGTAGCCCTGCTACATGCACTAGGTAGCGCAGTGTTTACGAACTCGGACATTAAACTGTCAGAGCGTTTGCGCTCGAGGCTTCATCGATACACACTATAACAATGGTACGGACGCGGAGTACACCCCACGGGTTGTGGTCTCTTATGATGAGGATCTTAAGGGCCTGGTCGCGTCATCTCCATCTGAAGCCAGATGGTATGTTTGTTAGAATTGCAAAGACAGCTCCTTCAAAACCAACAATTGTTGTTTTGACCCACATTCCGAACTCATGGCGAGGAACGCGAGTACGCGCAGGCAGGGGCTTCCGCCACCTGTCGGGCGCTTGGCTCCGCAGGTAGCGTCGATGGTGGAGCTGATGCAAGCCCCTCTCTCCCCCAGTACTTCTCTGGTGAGACCTCCGGCCCCGTTGAAGCAAGCCTGTCCGCTGAAGCGGAGCAGACGCCGTCGGAGGCGGACACTGAACCTTCGCGAAGAACACAGCGTAGTCGCCACCCTGCGCAGCGCTCGCGTCGACAAGGTCGCGGTGCTGTCAGAGACGATGGCGGGGCGTTTGCGTGGACAGAGAAAGCTGCGGCAATCATGCTGAAGCTGCGCTATGGAGCGCTGAAGGATAGCTTTCGAGAAGGAAGAAACTCCCGTCAAATAATGGCAGTTTGGGTTAGCTTGGCTTCTGAGACCTCGCGCCTCAGTGGCCTCCTGGTCAAGCCAAAGCAGTGCAAGTCCAAGGTCAGCTGTAATATTGTGGGTTCGACATACCTCGAGGCCTCACTAACCGCGATATGCTGTGTTCTACTTGTAGCATACCCACACGCACAGGCAATGGACTGAATACCGAGCCGCTCAGCTCAAAACGGGAAACAGGACAGAGCACCCGCTGAAAGAACCACCGTGTTACGCTGTCATGTGCGACGCGTGGGGAGATAGTGCTGGTAGGGGGAGTACTGTATTTTACTCCAGCGATAGACATCGAGCGGAAGCGGCTCCGACTCTTCGTCCTGGCCACCGCGCCGAGGAATCACTGGATATTGCTGAATTAAGTAGTGATGCCACTGGATCTGAACAAGATGGTGTTGATGGGGACTCTGTTGCCAGGCGTGAATCTCATGCAGATGGGCTTTACGAGCACGAGCAAGGTGAATAGATGTCAGATGCAGCGAGTGGTGACGAGCACCGTGAACACGAGCATGATAATGGTGAATTGGAGGCTAGACAGGAGGAAGGAAGTGGCTATACTCGTCAAGGCTGGAGAAGCCGTTCGTGGGGTAAGCGAAAACGCCATCCTTCGGTGGCTGCTGGGATCATAGCGGTAAGTCACAGCCTGGACGAGGTGGCTTCGGCATTCAAAACGGCGAGGATTGGTGGGAATATCGAAGCGACTCCCTCGCCAAGTGGGAATAACCATCAAATCAAGGAGCTCTAGAAGATCTTACTCAGAGCGTCTGTGCCCAAACGAAGCTACTCACTCAAATGCTGCAGATGATGTCTAGAAGGACTGTTCAAGAAAATAACAGTAACATTGGGACTGAGAAAGAAGAGGAAACTCATGTTTCTCGTTAAGCTACTGGCAAATGATATCAGCGATATTATTTCGCTTTTGCACTCCGATCTTTCTTGCGAGAGCTGAACCAACTTGAATTGTGTCATCCACCTCGATTACTTGCGACTTCTTGTACAGCTTGATTTTGGTTTGTCTTGCAGGTCAATCATCAAATTGTGGAGCACGACCGTGGCGGCGATCACACGAACCGTCTTATCTACATATTTTTCATCGAGCACCTTCTAGAGATAGCGGAAGCGTCCCTTCCAAAGTCCAAATGCGCATTCGACTGACATGCGTGTACTTGAATGCAACGTGTTGAAGAAATGTTGCTTTGCAGTCAACGATTCATCCTCCTCGCGTTCAGCATACGGCACTATCAGCGATGGTGGCAATGCATATCTCGCGTCCCCAACGAAATTCGTCCTGGAAAGAATAATTGCGTGCACGTGTTGTCCAACGTAGCTGCATTTCCAGCTCTTCTTGTCCGACCAGGACCCAGGACGCAACTCAATATTCATGAATCGACGGTTTGCCACTAGGATAGCCTGCATATTCATCGCCGGATAGCATTTTCTGCAGTAGAATCCATCGAATTGTCTGGGGCGCTGTATCGCCAAGAGAGAGACATCTATCGCTCCAACCACGCCTGGATAGCCACAAGGACGCGCAAAATCAGATTCAACAGCGTCCCAGCCATGCTTGTCATGTGGGAAGCAGATTACATCGTCCGCGCCGTCGTACAGCACTCGAACAACTTCGTTAACGTTGTCTATCACGTGGCTCTTTGCCATTCCCATTGCGTCCGCAGTTTCACTATACCCAGCCACCGATGCAAAGAAATAGAGAGCAGCAGCGCATTTCTTCTCGTAGGAATGCTTCTTGGTCACGGCATGAGCAAAAACGAACGCCTCGAACACGAAGGAAACGACAGATCTCCTGAAACGAAACCCGAGAACACCTCAAACGCTTCGTGAACCAGCTTTCACACAGAGGATCGGCCAACGCGTTATCGAGAGACAGGACCGTTAGGTTATACTTCTGTTTCTCTTCCTCACCCCGGCTGCCTGCAACCAGAGCCATCGTATCGCCAACAAGCACCGAGACGAAGACTACGGCATCCTCCTTTTCCGATATGATAACTTACGTGGAGGTCGTCGTCTCCAGGTGATCCCCACTTATTTTACGTGGGGATGAAAGCCTGCATATCTCCAGTTGTCACGTCGTTGTTCTCGCCGAGTTAGCCAATCACACGACGAGTTTCCATCTCCACCTAGCGACGATCACCACTATATCTCTACCTGGCGATAACGCGACCAGGCCCTAAGTATCGGATCTTCTATGAGGCACGATGATACACCACTCGGTCGTCTCAGTAAGGACTTTCAAAGTTCCGTTCACTAGGCGACTGAACATCGCGCTCGTCTCGCTGACGGTATCGATGTTATGCATCAGCGCGTTGACTAGTTGCAGTCTCCTGCCTCGGGTGTCAATCGCCTGGTGCTCCCTGCTCGTTGTTTCGAAACGCTGAATCGCTCGCTCGCTGAGGTGCGTGGCCGCATGGACCTCCTCGTGCACCTTTAGTACCTCGGCCAGAGGTCGTCTGAGCCCCCGCCCGTAGCGCCAATGCCTCCGTGCTCGTCTGAGCAGGGTCCCGGTACTGCTTGAGGAAACCCACGCGTGGACACGAACGTGTCAACTTGGATACAAACCGCAAGTGGGCGATCTCAGCTAGCTCTTCGGCAATTCCTCCCACACTATGCCCAGAGCCACGAAGTGGTGGCGGCAACGAGACGCGAATATGTGTGAGACCGTCTATTTAGAACGGGGTGAAGCCTGTCGAGGCACGGACAGTCCCAAAATATGTGCGCTGCTGTCTCCTTCGTTCCGTTGCATTCCGCGAGCTTTATGCAGCTATTGTCCTCGTGACGCTCCTCGTGGTAGAGGTTTAGTTGCTTGGCGATTATTATGTACCCCGTCCACACTTGGTAGTCGGTAAGACCACTGGCGTATTCCCAGACTTGGATAGGTCTCTGATGAACTGCTGCTCGTTGCCATCGATCCCTTTGTATTGTGTCCTCGAGCCGGGTTACTAATGGCTTCGGCTCCGTCGCCAAGAACCGTTTGTGGAAACGAAACGACGGGCTGGCGAGCGCCTTCCTGATGTGTTCATTGGCCATGGTGTCTGCGCCACTCCATAGGAAGCGGTTGATGCTATGGTGCTCTGTGATGCCTACCCCGTGGTGCTGGAGCTGTGCAGTCCCATCCTATTTGAGCACGTGCCTCCCCCGGACGAATCCCTGCTTCGAATCACTGATGAGATGGGGTAGGATCATTCGGAGTCTTCTCGCAGTCACCTTCGCAAATAGCTCGTCTGTAACAGGGAAATGGGCCTGTAGTCCATCGCATCCGCCGAGTCTCCTTTTTCCGTACTGGTATGATCAGTGCCTCTAAAAACGAGGGCGACATCGCAGCCCCCTTCAGGGTTTGGTTGCTAATGGCGACTAGTGCCGGCACCATCAGGACCGCGGTGTCCTCGTAGAAGTCGTTGTTGAGTCCGTTCGAACCAACGGCCTTGCGTCTACACAAGTATGTGATGGCTGGTAGCACTTCGGCGTCGGTGAAGTCCACCAGTAGAGCTTGGTTGTTGGCATCCGAGAGGGGTATGTCTTTGGGTATTTTTACGAACGCTCGAATCGCCGCAGAAGACCGCTTAACGGTTCCTCGCGATGTACGACACTCAGAATAGGTGCTCATTTGGATGCGAATTTGTCAGCGATGGTCATGTTCCTGGTGAATGATGCTTCATACAAGTGCGATATCGCGGTGACCGTCTGGTCTCCTTCCCAGTCTGTTATTCGTGTAAAAGACCAGCGTAGTCGATCCGTAGACCAATTGAGGTGCTGTCCGAGACGTGCTAGACGCTCCTGGTGAAGCTCTTTGATGTTGGCGTCAAACCACAGCATGCTTGGGGTAGCTAGCGATGTTACTAATCGCGTGCTTGCAGGTTGCGGGTTTTGGCGCTTTAGTAATGAGGATTGGTCCTGACCTGACGGTCACCACTCCGCTTTCTTTAGCTACTGTCTTCATGGCCAGCTTTGCTGCCGTGAGATTTACTGACTGTTGCCGAGGCGCCTCCTCCGTTGTGGTCGTCAAGTAAATTACTGTCTGGAGGGCTGGCCTCTTATCCTCTGGGCTGGACTTCAGCGCTGGATCCTGACTGGCGTCATCCGTTTCCTGCGACACATGGAAGGCGCCTGTGCTGGGCCGATTCTTTTCTTCCAGCGTCGTCTGGTCGGTCCATAGCGTGCGGCCGACTCTGAGCGGGCGAGTGATCCAGGGTTGTTCCGGCCGGGGTTCTGGATCTGGTTGCGATGGTCCTAGCCTCTTTGTCGAATCCGTATACGCCGACTCACCTCTGCTTGGAATGGTCGGTCGTTCTAAGTCTAGAGCTGCTGCGCCTGGTCTGACTGCAGCTGGTCTGCCACTTCCACCTCTTGCTGGACTATGATGCGCTGCTCTGTTATACGCCTCATTGCCTTGGGGTTGCTAAACGGCTTTGCCAGGTCTTCGATGCCCTAAAAATCCGCTTCTCTGACCTCGATCCCGCCCGTCACTCGGAGCTGGTCGTCCGTGAATCGGCACGGTGCTGCTGTGTGCCACAGGTTTTCGCATTGCTGACATTGGAGATAGTGTCCGACATCCGGGTGCTTGGTGATGATTGGCGTTCCGAACTAGAGGAGCCGAATGACCCCTTGCAAAAATGTTGGGCAGCCGGCGAGCTGGAAGGTTACTTTCCATGCCGTTGATGTTCGAGAGTTGGGGCTGCATGTGTCCGTGTCCTCAAACGCGGCGTCGGTGGAGATCTTGGACTTGAGATAGGCCGCATGTGCTCGATCTCATTCAACCGGGTCAGGTTGTCAGTATCCCAGTGTACTCGGCACGGTGTTGCCAGACGCGGCGATCTGGTCTCTGCTGGCGCCGCCAAACGGAGCCTCTGCCGGGTTGATGTGCATTTTCCAAGGTGTAGACCCCCAAGGTAAACTATAGTATACAACTCTATCATTTTATTCTAAAAGGACGCAAAGTCGCCCTTTTACAAAATCACGGTACCCCCTTTGCATATATCTTGTAACATATGAACTTCAATGATTTACTAGTGGTACCTTGATACATGTAGATACCTTGATTATAGTATGCCGAAATGATTAGTGATCGTACAGTTTATGGTATGTTGTAAAATACGGTGTATACTAACTTGAACTTGTGCAAAAGGGTGCAGAATGCGCCATTTAAGAGACCAATTTGGTATCGTATTTTCCTAAAGGCGTTAAAGGGCGAAAAATGCGCCGTTGTGCCACGAAAGGTTTAACCCGTGAAAGTATTTTTACTTGACGGTTCGGCCATCCTCGCGGTGAATTCTGTGTCATCGCTACGGTACTCAAACCTGACCGAGCCTTGTGGTTGGTATACCGCTACAGACAACGATGGTGAATGATGCCACACGTTGGAGGGAGTTAGTATGATATATGGGAACGTGCAGCAGACGACATGATAATACACCACCGGTAAATGCAGTTCTCTGATTGGTTATAAAGCCCAATCATACTGATTCAGCTTATAGTGTGACAGTAAAAACATATGAAGAGCACAGAAGTATCTGCGTTTGTATTGTTGTTACACCTGTATCGTCGGGTATTGCGCGATGGCTTTCTTGAACGATGCGACAACAGTCTCTGCTGAAATCAACCCCCAAGCAGCTACTGTTCGCTTAATTAACGCTAAACGCTTTACCTTGGCTGTCTTTTTATCTTCATCATCTTCGTTGCCCTTCTTTCTCACCTTATTCTTCTTGGTCTTATTGCTTTTCCTGCCCTTCGTGTCTTACTTTCCCTTCTGCTTCCTCGCACATCCATCCCTGCCTTACGCCTCCTTGTCCATCATCTTCGAAGACTGCTGAGTGAGCCAAAGGGCTCGCAGGTTTTTCTTGAGTGGCCCCGTAACACCGACGTCAAGGGGCTGACACACTGCGGTGCTGTTCGCTGGGAGGGACAACACTGTGGCGCTCGCCCCATCTACCCTATGTCCCTTGTCAGAAGCATGACAATCAAAATTATCTAGCAAGAGGACAAAGGGTGTGTCAATCTCAAAAGTTAGGAGCTCTTTTGCATACTTTACCTATACATGATGGTCTATCCAGCCGCTTTATTGGACATCGTACACATGACCTGGGGGGGGGGGGGGGGGGCTGCAGAAAAGCATCAATACATACCGTCGGCGCGAGCCATAAGACCGCCATCATTCTGGTGCTATGCTTCTCGATTTTTCGAATTTTGGCCGAGCCTTTCGCCCACGGATTGCCCAAATCTTCTTAGGCTGTGTGCCATAGAAGATCGCAGTTTCATCTACGTTGTAAATATCAGCCACCGTGTGCTTGATCCAGTGCTTACCCCAAAATTATAGGCAAGTTTTACACCCCTTCCTTCCATTTCGGTATCTTTCTTCTTTGTAGCATGAGCTGTCTGCATTAAAAACCCATGACTACACGAGAAAAAGTCAAGGTTATTATCAATAACTATAAAATGAAGATATAACCACGTTGCCGTTTTGCAAACCGTTATCGCAATCTCACTATAGCGTTATACACACTTCCAACGCTCGTTTTAGACTCGAGGTACTCGGACAACCACGGGTGGTAGTTTATCTTGACGTAATAGCATGTACTGCGTGCAAAGCGGCTTAAATATATAAATTTGATTGCACACAATCTGAAATTAACTAAAACGATGTCATAAAAGCACTTCATCCCGTCGGAGATCCTTCACAAATATAACAAGCACATGTGAGAAAGGAATAACTTCCATCTTACCTTGTCCCATCAGTGTTTTGCAGGTCTGGGCACCACGAAAGTTCATAATACTGGCTTTCATGGTGACCCAATCGCGAATATTGCGGCAGGGTACCCCCGCTGAAGCCCGGCGGTAGCTTCACCGAGAGCTGCGATAAACTCCAGCGCATAGCGCTTCTGAGTGATCGTGTATGAGCGCTGCTTGCGCGGAGTTGAGGTCACGACAGTCTCAAAACTGAAATGAAGTGAGCTGGTGCACTGCCTAGATCTCTGCAATCATTGCACAGTCCAGTCATTTTGGCGCCAAACAAGTATCGATCTTTTACTGGCAGAAATAATATACATGATACTTGAGCCACCTGATTAGGCAATATCAAAACCTAATGTACTGAAGCAGGGTGCATTTTGGAATCACAGTCTCTGCCTCTGTACGCCAAAATGACGCGTTTTTTTATTTATTTATT
>KQ473677.1:4174-25754 GCA_001314425.1 Phytophthora pluvialis | reverse complement strand
TTTGCGAAAAGCAGAATATAGCCGTATCGATTTGCTTGAGATTACTCCCTGTTTGGCCGGGCAAGGGTGTAGACGCTCTCACCCGGTCTTCTCGCCAGAATCGTGCATGTGGGAGCCTTCGATGTTAGAAAAAATGAGGAGCGCATCATAAGCGCGATCTTCTGAAGTCGTGTTTCCACGATAAGAGTCCACCGATTTTCATGTGGATAGCTCTGGCTTGGATTCCCTAGTCGCCGAAAAAAAAATATTGCCCAGATTGACGTTTAGATACAGCGTACCTAGACTGTGCATTGCCGCTGGTCCTGACGCTACCTCTCGAAACACGTTGCGCTCTACTGCCGAATATGTGATGTCTTCCTTGTCTACATTAATGAAGCACAACTCCCATTTTCTCCTTCGACACAAACAACAATACACGGGGATGGTCGATTCTTCGCGTTTGGTGCCACAAGACTAATCACTTTTTGTCGCACGCTTTTCTCGGTGACAAGCTGTGCTTTGTGTTCTTTCATCGCCGACATCCTTGCCTGCGCGAGACCTGTACCATACGCAGAAAAGCTGCTGTTGTGGCTAATGTCGCCACAATATCCTTATCTGCATCTTCGACGGTTGTTTTGACACCCTCGTAATGGTACAGCACTTCTTAAATCATACTGACAAATTCTCGAAACACACTTGCAGAGATCAAGCGTGATCCTGTGATATGCATTGTTCTTGACTGGGACACAAAGTCCATCAATCGATCAAGAAACGCTGTAACTCATTGGAACTGAGAAGCTCGGCAAGTCCTCGCACGTTCGTCGAGTACTTTGAGGCCTTCTGCAACATAAAAAAAATCCTATCAAGCAGTTATCGTCAGCTTTTACATATGGCACAAAATCAAACTTACACCTTTGAAGACCCCAAATAGGACCGGAAGCAAGTGCAGCTTGCTCGCTCCAGCTTTACATATCGTTGCAAATATCTTCCGAACATTCTTCTCGTATTTCAGCTGGGTTAGCCTCTCTCCTCCGCCGCCATTTTCTCTGCAATCACGGGCTCGAAGTTCATATTCATTTGCCGTTTTCGTTCCTTCCTCTCCACGAGCATCTGCCTGGTTGGAAGCAGCAGTATCCGCTGTATAATCTTCCTTAGTACATACTCCATGAGCTCCGACCGAAACAGAATCAGCACTTGCTGATATCGCTGCAACGCCTCAGCCTTCACTTGATGCTGTCGTCTAGTCGCCTTACTGTTCGTCGCATTGCTTCTCGCTCACGTTCACGCTCCTACTAGACGTCTCTTCTTGCTCTCTCCTGCCCTACTTCCGAACCTCCTATCAATTATGGCATTTACATATGCCGTGACCGTGCGAGCATGGACATGTTCCTTCTTCTTCGCTTCCATTGCCGGTTGTTGAGGAGCCTCTACTCCGCCAGACCTGGACGATCAAAATAACAACCTGATTGTGCAAAACTCGCGAAACAAGGTGAGATCGAAGACAAGATCCTACATACTTTGTCATCGGCGCAAAGTAATAAATATCCTTGAGGATGAAACGCTATCAACACTATGAGCCAGAATAAGCAGGTTGCTGACGAAATCAAGAAGAAGAAGCTTGCCGAGAATACGGAGTTGGAGATATGGTGTCTGGCGAGGCTACAAACAGGTGTTGTTCTTCTGCATCAACCGGCACGATGCTAGATCTCTTCAGTGTAGCTACTTTCTTCAATAGCAAACAGGACATGTCGTGAGCGTAGCATGTTGCAAAGAGGCACTCCTTCCATGTGATCGGGAGAGCGGTGACTCCAATTATTGGGCAACTCGGCCCGCTTGTCGCACGGTTGTTGAGCGTGTTCAGCTGGGGATTTTCATATTGTGTCAGCGTCTTTTCGCTGGCGCGGCCGAGTCGTTGGCGCGCAGAATTTTCACGAGGACTCGCACCTTCTTACCCGACCAAATCCAGTGTTGTCTCGTAATCCGGCAGCATCGATGATGTCCGTCTGGCGGTGGGAATACCCCGATTAAGCATGTCAGCATTCCGAGATTACCCCTGGCTCGGAAGACTGCCTGTCTGTCTTAATATTCGTACCATCAACTTACCCGACAAGGAATTTCGTCATCGTAGGACCGACTGTTCTCAACAGGTAGAACTGGAACAAGCGTCAAGACCGTGGTGGAGACGCTTGTCAAGGGCTGTGCTGACGATGAGAAGCTCGACGAAGAGGAGGAAGAATAAAGTTAAGTGACAACAATGTACCTCACTGAGAAAACGAAAACAGGAGAAAACGAAAGCAGGAGAACACGAAAGAGGATCTGGCGCTGTTCTGTCAGGACTTTCTGGGTCATGTGTGAGCGAGTCTATCAACAGAACATTTAAACCGATAGTTGAGTTCCTAATATATTAATCTGCACGAGCGTGCAGGAGTACAAATATTTTCTTATACGTATGAGTGCTGGTGCGAGAATTTTTTTTTGTCATGTGCAGAATTGCAGCTTTTTACAGTCAACCTTGTATAATACTGTGTTCAGTAATAGGCTGTTAAGACGGCCCATAATAAAATATATGATACTGTCAGGACTGCTGGAATTGAAAATCGCTCTACATTTTCGTTACAAAGCCCCAGACTTCGACGTTGTAGACACTGAATTCCAGCTCGCTGGTATGGTAAGATGCCTACACTAAATAACAGACGTGGGGTTAGGAAGATGTCGTAAAAAAACACCGCTGACATTTCTTAACGTACTCGTTTTCAAAACGGCTTCGAGCACCTACTGGTACTGCGAGATAAGTGAGTTTAAACTCACCTCTGCAATATGAATAGCAGAAAGTGACGTTGTAAGTCTTTTGCCTGCCCTCCGGCATTTGAGGCCTTGAACGTACCTGCCGCCCATTGCGACCCACTCGTCGTTGTTAAGCATGATCACCGTGTTCAAGTATGGCCACGGGCAGCAAACCAACTTGGAGTTACATGAGAAAACAAATGATTCGCCGATGCCGTAGTACTGGAGTCTTTGGAAACCTTGGATAATGTTTGAGAACAGTTCCTTCTGTTCTCTTGTCCGAGCGGTTCCGTAGGAAGCCGAACTGATTGATATTGAGTTGAATAGGGATGGGATCCTGGAAAATGTTGTCGGGCTGGTAGTACAGAAGCTGGGAGATGCGAAGCAGCTCCTACGGCAAGATTTGTTTACGCTGTTGCACTCCATGGCCTCACTAGGTTAAGTTGGCCACGTTCGTAGTCAGTGTTATTCTGCTAAACGCACCAGTTCACTGATTAGTAGCAGTACCTGGCGCAGTGTTCGATGTATTCATTATACAACTTGTTGTTTCGATTATGAGGTGGGTATATGGTTGGAAAAATCCTGGTTTCTTTGGCCACGAGTCGTGAATTCAATAAACCCCTGATTTGACTTCACGAACAGGATGGCTTCGGACAGGGCTGGGATCATGCGAGATCTGGGGGAAGTCAATGCATACTTCGCCGAGCTGAATAACCTCTCGACCGATACTGACGTCCCGTGCAACAAGCTGAGGTATCCATAGCACCCACTTGAGCTAGCTTGTGCCGCTTTCGTTCTTGCATTTGCTGGTAGTAGTTCCTACTACCACCCCTACCATTCGCGCTTTGGAGAAATGTCAAACTGCCTTGGTTATTCTGGCATCTCTTTGTGGCTTAGCACGACATATGAAACTGAAATACTTACAGTCAAAAACTCGATTGCACCTGAGCAGCCTATTGCAGTGAAAACTGCACTCCGAGACGCATTAGCAATACGGTTTTGCATTCTCGGATGACACTGCAGTGCTGACGGCAATGGTACTATAGCCCCCAACGAATACGACGTTAATCGTTGCAACTTCATGTTTCCCTATCACTGATCAAGTCCTTCGTTGTCAGATACTCGTACTCGAGGTATGTCAGACTGGTAGGTTCAAGAATCACCGGACCTGAACGTGCTGCGACATCGGTATGCTGCGAACTATTATAGAAAGCCAATTAACCATTGGCTCGAGCGAACGCGTTCAAAATTCAATTTCCGTATTATGGCGTAGATTATGCTACTACAAAGCAAAAGATTGGCAACCTACACGATGCCATACTGACCATTGTTGCTTCCTCTGTTCACTATGTATGCCCATACAATGCAGAGGTTTGTAAATCTTCTCCCCGGTGGTATGGCAACAAGCCACTTCGAATATTGCGTCTTGCTCAAGCACCGGATGTTCGCTTCGTACTGATTATTTGGCCTCGATCGAGTCGTGATGATCTCATAAAACTTCCATACTGCTGGTATCAGTCTTGCTTTCATTCTCGACGAGCAGTTTCGTCCAGGCTCGCTTACATGGTGAAGGCCCCTCCTGTTCTGACAAAGAACGTCTTCGAGGGGCAAACCACAAACGTAACAACTGGGTATGGCTAGACTGAATATTAATCGGTTTGGACATTGTTGGGCAGAATGATTTGGGTCCAAACGTTTGAAACACCGATACATTTGGTGTGAACACATATTTCCGTGATGCCGTACAGGATAGCTCGGGTTCGAAACCCAGCAAACCCAGCATTCCTCTACGTTGCTGTTGAATATGTGATCCTGCAGCGTGCTGTAAATCAAAGTGTCGCTCATCATTTCACCGTTTGCGATTGCAGCCATCACTTGAATTCTCGGGGGTACAACAGTTTGCATATTGCTAAACGTGTTCCTGGCGGCATCGGTGGAACAAACATCACAAAGACGGTTTTTTTCTTCTAAAGTACACGGATACCTGACACCGTCCATGTTGTGCTGCAGCACCCGACGCCGGCAATTCGTCGTGTCTTTTAAAAACATGATAACTTGCTCTACATCACAAATTTTTGCTTGATTGCCGGCTGCATCAGAACTCGATATCATCTTGAGAAAACGTGAGCAGTAGCCCTCATCATAAACGATCGTACAATCGGCGGGTTTACCGTTTCGACCGGCACGGCCTGTTTCCTGCGTGCAGTCTACGAGACTTCGCACTAAGCCTAGATGAATGACGCTACGCACATGCGGATAGTCCACTCCTTGCCCTAATCCGCATGTAGCAACAATGACTGTGCATCCCGGGGCTTTCCACCTCTCTGAGTTTTGCTTGCGCACTCCAGTGGACATATCACTGTGATAACGTTCCACAACTTGACCATAACATTTCCGCAATTTCGTCCACTTCTTGTACTGATAGAACAAACACAATTATTTTGCCCGGGTGACGCATTGCCGTTCCGGCAAGTTGTACCAATGTGGCTCGTAACCCAATCACCGGAGAAGCGTTTTCAACAGTATATCTTAGTTCTGCACGATTTGTTTGAGTTCGAAGAGTGGTAAATGGAAATCCAAATCGAAAAGAGAGATCACGTTCCCAAAGTGGCGGAAGTGTAGCGGTCAGCAAGATCTTTTGAACATCAACAGTCGCAAGGATATTAACCGCTGTCATACAGGAGCGGTACTCGCGGGCCGTTAGCACTAAATGTGCTTCGTCAAAAAAGATTCTGCTGACTCGATTTTGCTTTTGAAGAGTAGCTAGATAAACGTGAAAACCCTGCGTCTTCAGATAGTCGACCCCGACAAAAAGAACGGATGGGACACCCGTGAAAGGGCTACATCCAGGTTCATACTTGTCACAACATATGCCCAGTGATTTAGTTTTCTCAACCGAATCCATCATGAGTGCAACCAGCGGGATAACGACAATAACTACACGACGCGAGTCCGCAAATGATGCCAGTTGGTAAAGGAGAGATTTACCACCATTTGTAGACATTACTACTACAAGGTTCGTCACGCTTTGCAAAATAATCGTAGCTGCAATACACTGGTCTTTCGAACGGAATTCAGCTGTGGGATTCGAGAAAAAAAAGCGTAGTTGAGATCTCGCCTTTGCAAAATCAGCAGGCCGCAGCAAATTTGCAGCTTGGTCAATAGTCAATAGAGTGTCAGGAACAACCACATCGTATTGATCAGGTAGCGAGACAAAAGCTTCGGCCGTTTGTTTCACTACACGGTGAACTGTTCTGACGGGTTGAACCGTGGCTTCATCATTTGGACAAGAATCCGAGATACTGCTAGACCGTAAATTCGTGTTTCCAAGGGAAATCTGGGGTTGCTTGTCGCTCTCGTGTTGCAAAAGTTCATGCCACTGCACGGAAATAGACAGAAATTCAACCAAATCATCTCGCAACATAAAGAAAGGGTCTTCTACCGTTCGACCGTATCCTGTCGACGCCGTCCAGCTAGAATGACATGCCTGGAAACGAACTAAATCCCGCGGATTTCTCTTTGGCTTGACTTTTCTTTCAGTGAACGATATCGCAATATGGCGGTATTGATGAACAGAGAGTAACATGTTTGCTCGTGTAAACGCGTCATTTATCACCGTGCGACAAGCATCACCGCTCAGTCTTTTGCATTTCCATGTGCTGAACAAGCAATAACATGATGCATCGTCAACGCTTCCATTATTTCCGCCCGAAAGGTGGTGCAAAAAAAATTCAAGCGCTGGTCTAACAAAAGCTACGTACACCACAAAGTCGAGTGTGAACTTCTTGGGCAAAAGTCGTGCTATCAATCGATGCTGCTGAGTCTTCGAATGCTCTTGTGGTAACGCTGCACTATCATTATTTGATCAACCAGCATATAGACACTCCGTTCACCCGAGACAGTGTTTCGCAAAGTCATCGAGCTTAATTCAGAGGCCCTCGAAGGCTGTCCTGACGTTATATAAACCACAGAAAGAAGTAGTTCGGTCAAATTATCCACGTGGTTGCACCAATTCGATACCATTTTAAAATCAAAGTTGATCTTGTTATGTGTTGTGTCCTTGACAAATTTCGTGCGCTGATTGGAAAGCAAATAGTGAACGAGTTCGAGTTGTTTTGATTTCCACGGGTTTCGATCGTCCTCAAGGAAACCATACCCACTATTATCGTCGCTGAAATTGTCATGACAATTAACCTTCGGGGATCGGAGAAGCGCTTTAATGGATGAAAGGTCAAATCCCATTAGAACCTTAGTCGCCATATCGTCGTGAAACTGGGAAATCAGCCGCTGTCCATATCGAGAGAGCTCTGAGATTGTCAAGAACCCTCCTTCCATCATAGCTTCCTCTGCGTCTTCTAATATCACTACTTGTGGGAGACGTCGTTGCTCAGGAGCCAGAGCAACACTTGACGCAAAGCTCATCACTTCTTCTAGGAGTCCGAAGGGGGTACGGCGACCTCTTTTCAAGTAGAAACTTAATAGATTGGCTTTGGGTACATTTGCAACATTGTTTTCACTCGGCTCAACACCCCAGCTTCGCTGATGAAGGTTCATCAGTGCCGCAATATGAGCCCAGTACTTCAAAATGGCAACAGTGCTAGAAATATTTTTTGGATTCGTAAACTGCACAAAACCAGCATCGTCCATTTCGGTTCCGCTGATCGAACGACATATGATAAAGCGGTGCGTTGGGAAGGCGTGGAATTCGCTGGGACAATGCTCACTATCCAAGTTGATCCGAAAAACACACCCCAAAAGCTCATCAAGTAGGCTTAGCGAAGCCGGGATCACGTTTTGAGAGACTGATGAGTCCGACGAATCACTAGATCCAGATCCACCTGCTACTAATCCGGTCAGCTTCTTATTTATGTTTGAATCTTCATGGTTGTTATCCTTCAAACAATCACCGTCACTGTGGATGCTTATCATTGACAGAAGGGCGGACATTGTCCTGCAATATTTGTCTCCATCAGTTTGTATACGCCGGATCTCTGTCGTCTGAACAATCTCATTGCCAATGGAGGAAAAAAATTGTTCAAAACAATATGCCCCATTTCCAATCAGCTCTTGGCTAAGTTTCCAATTTCGACAGATGACAGGAAAAACAACTTTGACTATCGCATTTTCCGCATCAAACCTAACGGAAGAGATGATGGAAGAAATATTATCCGTGCAGTTCTTCTTAACGATTTCATGCCAGTTCAAATGCTGGAAAAACGAAGGAATCAATCTATTATCGGTTGGGGGTACATGCACTGCTGTTTCAGCGTATTTCGCGATAGTCTCCGCCACAACATCCAACCTGTACATCTCCTCTAGCAGTCTCCTCGATAAGAGCACCAAAGTATTTGGTTCGCAGACCACCATACAAGGTCTGGACTTTACAAGAAATTGCATCAAGCTTAGAGTTGTTGTGCACCGATGTGAAGTGCTTTGCCATCGTGTATTTCGATTATGTATAATAAGCACAACAACTGCAACGCATGCCATTTTTAATTTCAATCCCGATCATTGGTTTCAACAGGGCAAACGTTGGTTCTTGGTATTTTCGGAGCTCTTCGTCTGAAGCGATAGTGAGTGGGTCAAGCACATTGTTGAGAATCTCAGGCAGAATTTTTATCTTGTGAGCGCGCTTAAAATGACCAGTCACTTGATCGCCATTGCTCAACAATGCATATCGGCATAGTCCACAAATCAAAACACCCATATCATCATTATACTCAAGACCAGCATCTAGTATGGCTCGAGCAGGGAAATGATGTGTTTGAAAATTCTGGACTGGTTGGTCTCCATCTCGATTACATAATTTTGTGTGTTGTCGAAGGTGTTTAGGATACTTAAGTGTAGCGATACATCGTGGACACTGAAAAACACCGTCGATGCGAGATATTGTATGTGGCGTGAAGGTGCACTTGTCTTCATTTAGTAGTTGGCAGATCGCTAGCAGCTGGTGCTCAGAGCGTTTATGGTCCTTCCACCTAGCTGCAGTTCCACACACCCATCCACACTCATGGCACACTGTCTTATCTTTCTTTTTTCGCGTCATCTCGATCACGGACGTCCCCCAAAGAACGCAATTCAATTTGATCGTTTCGTAACATTCAAATAGTGATATACTCGAGTAGAAGCCAAAATATTGCAGCTCCAATAAAAAAAAACGAGAAAACCAACAGCGTAAGCGGAGCTCGACACGCCAACAAACCAATATCACAGTGAGCTATCCCAAATCTCCAGAAAAATCTCCAGAAGGTTAGAGTAACGCCACACAGCTGTACGAGAAAACGTGAACTCCACTAACAACCAACGTCGCAACAAATCCGCAGAGGCGATATACCCAGTAAAACAGCTCCACTTAACTAGGGAGCTTTCAAGGGCGGTCAGCATTGGACCGCTGTAAACGTAGCCCCCCAACAGCAGCCAACACAGCCACCAATCGTGAAGTCGAGCAGGAGTTTATTTGTGTAGCGTTGCATTGTCTACGTGTTGGCAAAAAATCCCCCCGCTCTGTTTGACTGAAATATATGTGGTGTACTTCACATCGGAGTATCAGATTGGGCAGGTTTTCTTGTATGAGCGATTACCGAGGCACAGAGCCCTGATATTACTATGTACATAAAATATTTGGCGACGACTTGGGTCATTGAAAATGAAAGGATGGCAAATTGAGTTATTCGGTTTATTTTTACATCAACAAGACAACAATATCATGGTTTGGGCTGCGACGCCAAACAGCAAATTTATACCAGCGAATATAAGTCTAAACAGTGCCGAAGGAGATAAAGACAATGCAGTAGCGTCAGTCATGTGGATCATACCTGCAGCGATGCTGCATATAGTACATTATGTAATTTTATATCAATACTGTATGCGTGCTCGCAAGAGTAATTGTGAGTACCGGGTTGGTTCAATAAGCCAGGTGGGGTCTAAAGTGTCATCTATAGAGAACCGTTTAACGCTTTGATATTTGGCTCCATGGACCTCAGTTTAGAAAATGATCGTCCATCGAAAGATATACAACGGACATTTTTTGTAACTGCGATGTAATAGGGGGAGTCGAACCTCTTTTGAACTTGGCGTATTCCAGAGAAAATCATGCTGATATTACCGGGATAGGAAGCAACGAAGTGCTGATATCACAGCCTAAGTAGGATTAATACTGGGATAGGAGTAAAGGGTACAGCCAACCCCAACAAGGATTAATACCATGGTCCGGCTACCGATATACTGAATCGATTCCGGTGGCCAAACGGGGTCCCCAGAACGCTTAATTGCGTGGTCACCCTCGCTACCGATATACCGATGCACTACGGGTGGCCAAAGCTAGACTTTGTAGGTTGGTTAAGCGGCACGATGTCGGGAAATGGACCCGCCCACGGCCCGACACGTCTGCGCAGGCTTGGGAGAGGCGACTCGTAGCGGTCGAAGCGGGTCGAGGCTCATGCAGCCCATATCCGACACCACTCATTTGCCAGCCTCACGTGTCTGCCATGAGTCTTGACCCGCTTCGACCGCTACGAGTCGCCTCTCCCAAGCCTGCGCAGACGTGTCGGACCGTGGGCGGGTCCATTACACGACATCGTGCCGCCTAACCAACCTGGTTGACATCTCACCACGCGAGGTCCGCCAGCTCCACCCACCCAAGCGTGCACGACAAGACCCCCCCCCTCTTCGGCCGGATTGAAAGCCCTCGGGGAGTCGACGGTAACGGCGCTGTATACGGTTGAACTCACCCTGGCGTATCAAGTGGTCTGCACGTCTCTCCGGGGTCGATTCAGTGGTTGCGCAAGAAATTGAACTTAAGAGTATGTACGCCCGTGAAATTATCAAAGCGAATAGTAAGAACTTCCCCCGTCATAGGATTCTTGGCGATAGCAAATGCTCTCGCGGTGACCACCTCCAGGCAACATCCAACGATTACAGCATGCTTGCAGCTCCACGGTGTGGCGGAGACGTCGTCAACATGCTTTCCAACGCAGACCCATCGACTATTGCAGCGGTCACACGGATGGTTGGCAATGAGTCACGTGAATACATGCATCGGCGAGTTCAACAAGAACATGCAAGGCGTGGAAAGATTGGATCAAATACGAGGCAGGTTTTCTATCGCTGATGGGCACTCTTACAAACGATGGCGTAAGAAACTAGCGTCGGCAATGATTGACATCGCCCGGTCGAATGCGTATCTCACGCGCAGATTGGCAAAACCCGACACTACTGCTCGTGACCCCCATCGGCAGTTTGTCACAGAGTTGACTAGCGAGCCGGTGAATGGGAAGTGGTCTGAAGCCCCTAGTGACGGTCGTATGCTCAACGGAGCACGAATTATAGGCAACGACAGGGAAGATGAGGGCGGCATGTCACTACCCCAACACCTATGCGGTTGGCTCGCGATGAAGGAAGTCCGACCCGACATTGTGGCGCTGTTGCATCGAAGCAGATTCTTGACAAGAAGAGCAGAAAGCGACACCGCTGTATAAAATGCCGCTGGGAAGAGCGGTATCCAACGGAGGTGACGACGTACTTCCTCGCGCACGGGGTTTGCTTGTGCCGAGATGTCCATGATCAGCTGCCAACACCATGGATGTGTCCGCGCGTTTCATGGACTTGTTGGGACAAATTCCACCGGTTTTGTCTTCCGAATCAGCTATTTACGACGAAAGTAGTTATTCGAAGGGACTCCGCTCTTGCCCAGCAATAGAAAGTAGCAACTGGCGTCGCCACAGTGGATGCTGACGTCGAAGACGCAGGAGAAGCGGAAAAGCCAGATGTGGTACGCCAAATTCTGCTATAGTGTGAGTACTAGTGAGTGGAGGTGCTAGGCTGCAGTGTAATGCACCAGGTATTGGCGTGGGGGACAGCGTGTAGCACGCCGCAAGGGCTGGGTTCTGGTGGACATCGCGCTGTTCGCGAATAGATGTCAGTACTGGCAGTGTGCGGCCCGTGGCAATGAGCTGGTGGTGATGGACGGCGTGCAGCTGGAGGGGCGGACAACACACTGATCGTGGCGAGCAGGCGGCCCTAATGGGCCGCCTGCTGCCCGAGGTGTTGGCGGTGGTGGGCGGTGCGCTGCTTCCGTCGAGGAGTCGGTATGGATGGGCAGCGTGGTGCTCGTGACGTCCTGTCGGTTCTAATCGACGTGTGCTGGTCGTGGTGTCGGTGCTGGAGGACGCTGTATAGTTCCAGGCAAACTGCCTATGGAAGAGAATGCACAGACAGATTGACGCTGACATCATGTTGCTTTGTAAATGTACAGAGGTGTCAAACGAGACTTCTAACTGCATTCTACCTTTGGCTCGTTGACTAGCTTCCAGCGGGCGCAGATGGTTGCGCGCATCTTGCTCTGTGTCTTGGGCAGAAGATAGAGGTAGCCACAACGAAGCGTGAGCTTGGCATTGCACTGAGTTCTCGAGCGACAACAAGCTTAGCATCTTCCTCAAACATAAAGTAGTTAACAAATATAATTGTAGCTTCACACGTCGGGGTCTGAGCGGACAGAAGCACATCTCGCACATCCGCCGCCTTCACGGTCACTTTGCGAAGTAGTGGGTTCGACTCAATATGCCTCTGAATAAGTTACATTCCCAGGGAGCACAAGCCTGAACGAACCTCGACACCAATACACTTGCTGATACTGGTAGTCAAAGCTACTTAAGCAAGAATATTGCCAATACCGGCACTGATGTCTAGGAAAACGTCACTCGCGTCCAAGGGTCTCATCGCGTCAATCATGGCTGCAACACCAGACGGCAGCAGCTCCCTCGCATTGTTTTGCATCCTCCCCGCCTGTTGGCGCACATCACCCGCGCTAATATCGCTGAACATTGAAGTGATAGCGGCTTTGCTTCTGGAAGTGTAACCAGGGGCGCTTCGGAGAAGGGATGCCCTGTGGCTGCGAACGACTGCAGCGTCGACAGCTGAGCTGAGGGCGTGATCGACTGCTTGCGTCGCGGGTGCTGCCGACACTTGTGCCGCGGGCGTGAACAACTGTTGCGTCGCGCGCAAATCTGCTTGAGACCTGCTGGTTCTAGCTCGACGCAGACATCGCGAGCGCGTTGCTGCTCCCGACAAAAGCAGTGTCTCCACTAAAAAAAACAGTGAGGGAAATTCTTGATCGTCTTTCCGTAGGTACACTTCAGTCTTACGGGGCGCAGCTGAAGCTGTCCGGCTGTTCGTTTCGAATTTGCCAGGCACCGAGCGACGTAGTTCCATGTTACTCGTATTCCTTTCTTCTCGAACTCTAGCGCAATCTGCACTAACTGTTTGTCTTCCCAGTGATGGAAACTGGTTCGCGTGATGAAAAGGAAAACTGCATACGACTTGATAGCACTATGGTCACTATGGTAGCTCACTGGTGCATATGTATTGCTGTTTGTATCGGCAAAACGATTGGCAATGAGTGGGTGGAAGGGAAAGGTCTGGTCTGGCACGATAAACGTTTCGAAGGGAATGCCTGGTTTATTACTTTAAATCTCGGTGTTTGAGGCGATGTGGCACGATATTTTGCAGTTAAAAACAGCTGGAGCTATCCTTGCCTCGGGGGCACGCCTATACACTACGTTCTGATTGAAAAACAACAACTAGTAGAAACAAAACATGATAGCAGAAACCGGGTTCAACGCTAAAAGGCGCCTCGAGCGCCCTTTTAGAAGGTGTTATCACACCGTCTTTTGAGAACGGTGTAAAAGGGCGATAAATGTATCCTTCAACCGCGAAAGGATTAAGTTTCCAGTCCATTCAGGTGAGGACTGGTTGCTGGCGCATCGGAGTGATTTACTTGTTTCATTTGCCAAGTTGGGCGTCGCTTCAGAGTGGCGACCCATTTCATATTCATCCCTGCGATTTTAGGAGGTAGTAGCGATTACCCCTAGGATCTGATTGTAGATTGCTGTGCGTTAGGGAGGTGTTTGTATTGATTTCTCTCGTTCATTCGAGGGTGCTGCCTGTTAGGTAATTCCGTTCGGTAATCCCGAATTAACCTATATTCGGGATTGCAACCTAAATTGACAGGCTGTATATTGTGTTTACGAACTCTGCATTTGTATTAGGTTATCCGAAGAAGGTCTTTGCTCGTGATCTCTCTCCATTCAAGACTTCAAAAGCAAGTAGTGTTTGAAGTTCTCTGTATTTTAATTGTATCCTATTGATTGCACCCCATCGGTCGAAATCCGGTCCGCCGAAGAAAAACTACACCTATAGGGATTACACAAGGTTACACGCCGACCCGATTCAGAAACCAGTTGCATGATCCGGGGCTCCCCAAACCATTCCTTTCCGGAACACCAGTTTGTGGGACGTGCGCTATACACCTGAACGATTCAGGCGTTTATCCGCCTCGCCTCAGCTGGTGGGCGTGCCCGGATTTGATTGTCTGCGGTTTCACCAATCTGAATATTGATAGAATCGGTAAGGGTGCTGGGAGCTACTAGCCTACTAATCTCAGGGATTATGGCTTCACGATAGAGCACAGGCGAAATGGGACGACGTGGTCATCGAGAACGCGGTGAAGCGTCAAGGCAATCGTGTCGAGCTCGACGGATGTCGCCGGAAGAGCAGAAGTCTCTGAAAGAAGTTGAGAGTGAAGCTCAGATGGCCAACGCTGCGAAGCGTATAGCATCCCAAGATGAGAAGGAATCGGCAGAGGTTCAAGATCAGCTGAACCCGAAGCCCGCAGTTCAGGATGCGCACCAAGCTTCCTGGATGAAGGCGTCGATGATGGCAAGAAGGCGAAGTCTCGGAGAGGCTCCCCGAGGGATTCTAGCTCAGGTTTGAGTGTGGAGTTCCTGGGCGCGTCTAACTCGGATGTGCCCGTTCAGGCGTGTATGGGAGGCGCCATCAAGGATGTGCTCTCGGCTGAAGGAGAACCTTCGGGACCACCTACACCGAGTCAAGAGGTGGTGATCGTGAATGACGACTCAGAAGATGAAGGGAAGCGGCCGCCTGAAGAAGGTTTTCTGGATAAAACCACCACGGTCAAGGAGGAAGGCCCGTTGTCAACGATGAAGAAGGAGTCGGCTCCGGAGAAGTCGAAGGAACCCCATCGCCCAAAGCCAGAACAATTGCCCGGTCAACAAGCACCGTCACCCCGCGGGTTAACTCCACTCGGGACCCCGCCTTCACCGGTATTCCGGATGGATGTCGACTTGGTTTCGGATGTGGAGTCCGAGGAATGAGGTGACTGCATGAGCGTGTAACAGGCACGAACGTATGTGAGTGACCAAGTTCACCGCTGGGAGAATGTCCTTTTAGAGTTCATTCCCCCCCCCCCCCCGATGATCCACTACGAGTGGCCACAACCTAACCCTGATTTTCATCCGAGATGGACAGCGATGAAGGCGACGTCCGAATTCATTGCAATACGGATGTCGATGGCTACCCAGAATGAAGTGTGGATCTCCGGGTGGCGACTCTCAAGGCTAGTCCCCAATAAGACCCAAGACGTCACCGCGATTGTGATTCCCTCGAGGTCCCTGACTGCGCGTGAGTGCGTTTCGTTGCTACAAACGTTGTTCTTCGAGGCACGATTCAGGTTTTGCAACCTGACCCCCGAATGGTTCTAGACACGGGAATCCCGAGAGAATCCGACAGTGGCTGAAGATCTTCAGCATATCTGGCTTCGGAGCTACTCAAGTCACGTGAAGTCACTTCGGGTGTTCCATCCCGGGTTGTGCCAGGCGTGGATGAACAAGTTCTGGAAGACGCTGCCAGGAAAAATACGGCAGACGACCTGAAAGCGAAAGATCGAGACGAAAAAATGGCAAGTGTGTGGAGAAGTGGATTTCCGTGTGATGGAACGAATGTCACTAAGTGGTGTATGGAATGTCAGTAGTCTACGACAGTGACTACAGAGTCAGGTCCATCTCGAGATTGCCGGATCGACGATCCAGNCGATCCAGTCTCAGATCCACGATCCAGTCTCAGATCCGTGATCTGACAAAAAAAAAGATGGGAGAGAAGTACATATAGTTGGCAGAGATACCGGCTGCAAGGATAGGAAAGGAGGGAAAGGGGTGGAATCAGGTGCGTACAATCGTCTACCGGACGTGTATAGAGCTGTCAACACCCCGGCCCTTGACGCTGATCCGACGTCGCCGGGCGCGGACGTCTGGATTTTGCACCCGACGTCGCGTTACACCCCGCCGACACCCGGACGTTTCTAGTTAGTTAATTGGTCAAAATGATTTGATATAGCCAATCAAAACGAAGTACATCAGTGCCACGCTGCGCTTGACTGGGCGCCCCCACGGTTCGCTTCACTCGCGATGGGGAGATAGTATGTTCGGGTGAGTGTGAGGCGCTCGCCGCAGAGCTCGGCGCTGACCTGCCTCCGCAAATACCGCGCGGGTTTGCTGCGGCTAAGGGCGCTCGCACCCGCTCGACTCCGTCGGAAGGGCACTAATGCACCTTTAGCGTATGTTTTATATATGAGTACCAACTTGGGGCAAAAAGTTCGGAATACCTAAAGTTGACCAGACCCACATAGGAGCCGCAACAAAATCTACCTCGAAACGTGGCCAATCTTTCTGAGCAGAACGGCATTGTTTAAATCGTGCTGGAGGCAGATGTCATAAAGTGTGGGGGTGACTACCGGATCTAATGGGCTTCGCTCCATCAATGACCACGTCTTATTTCGAAACAGAGACCAAATGACGGGCGTCGAGAGGGTGTAGCTCGATGTCGTTTGCGCGGCTGGACGTTCGAGGTGTAAATCTTCGAATACACCTGACGTCGACAGCTTTAGTCGTGTAATGGATGGCTCAGCAAAGAAAAATTAGTTAACCATAAATCAGACCTGAATTTGCATCTTAATACCAAGTGCTTCGCAAACACCAAGAAACGGAAACGCATATTGGCCCTACAAAGTGTCAGTGAGTAAGGTGTAGTTGATGTACTGGTGTCTAACCCTTTCGCGAAGAGCAGTTATATGTTCTTCGATATTATATTATGCAAACTGAAGCCAAATCAGTGTAAACGAACGCAGAAAACGGCCTTTTAGTTGTTGATAGACACAGGGGGTTGAACAAATCAAACACGTTGCAGCTGGCAATGATGACTTCCGACCTGAAATGGCGTTTGCGCCCTTTTAGGTTGCGTTTTCATTCGATAATAAGCGAATGTTTGGAGTGGTCGAGGCTGATTGAGGCCTCTACTATTGTGATTGATCAAAACGAAATGGTACAGCGTTCCACTGCGGAAATATAACGGCGAATCCTACAAAGCTAGTCGCCTCACCGACCATTTTCGGGATGGTGACGCGCCAGCGTTGGCCAGAAGACGATGCTCGCGATGCTTGCGGCCCAAGCTTTCGCGCTCGATTTCACGCAGCTTCCGCGCTCGGGTTTCACGCCATTATATATCTTTGTATCCGTATGGCTCCGTAAAGGTGATATGAACAACGTTGTGCGCTGGCGCATATATCTTTCACTGTGTATTGGATAAGATGATCTGTGTATGCGACGCTTTGCCGCCAAATCTTGGCTCTCAAGATGTTGTGGATACTCTACGAATTTATATATCCTATGTTTGAATGTGTATCAAACATGACGAATGATACAATATCTGTATTTATGAACGTTTATATTTTCCACGAATAGACGACGCGTATCAGCCTTCCACCGATCCCCGCTCTCATAATAAATCAGGCCAGTAATAGCGGAAGCGCTATCCGGACAGAAGCGCAAGCATGACGAGCCGGGCAGCACCAGAAAGCCCCGCCTGCGATCCGGCGTCAAGGGGGCAGTGACAGCCAGCAGTCTCTGATGCGTCGCGGTGTTCAAGAACGTGTGGGTTTTTTTGGCGAAAGCTGGCTGGACGTCCAAGCGGCCTTCCAGCAAGTGTTTAGACTCGCACTACAAATACATTCGACCTGGAAGAAGGCAGATCTGACTACCTACTCGGTGAACTGACCGTCATAAGGTACATTGAGGACATGCGCGTCCGCGATGTTGCAGCAGAAGAAGCAGATTAAGGCGTAGGCAAGGCACCAGCTGTTGTAAATGTCGTGAGGCTGATAGTGCTAGTAGTGTGGCTAACGCTGTGCTTGTTGGTGGCGTTGGTGTTAGTGATGGCACATACAATTGCGACGTCGGTGGCGCATGGCAAGGTACCAGGCAAGGCCACGACGACCAGGGAGCTACAAACCCACCAAAAGCAGGAGGTATGGCTTGCTTTGTGACGCAGCCTGTGGCAATGCTGTGCCTGATGTACTAACTAATCGTGAGCTTCGTTTGTGATGTAGGAGCTGCCGACTACAACTAGGGCACAACCTTCCACGCAGTCGCTGCCGAGCGCAGAGCGTGAGGTGCGGATGGTGGACGCGGAGGGCGTGCAGCCCGTCGAGTTGGAAGTGCTATCAGCGCAGCAGGTGCTGCTTGCAGGTTTTGCTACCAACGGTGATGTAGTTTCTAACTTCGCGATTGTTGATTTGGTAGGTGCAGTTGTACGCAGCAGTGGGGCTGGTGGGGAAGCCGGGGAGAGATTCGATGACACGGCCAGCCAAGCTGACGTCGCTGGATGTAGTGTGCGAGGGCGTGCTGCGCGTGAGGGGCGGGGAAAACCTAGGCCTCGGCGGCATGAACCTCAAGTACTATGGGTGCGTCTCGCGACTTGGGCTTCAAGAGCGAGTGGTGAAGCTAACCGTGTGTTTGTTATTGGGGCAGGAGTTGAAACACGTGGCAGTGATGGTGGTGACAAGGTTGACGGAGGTGTAGATGGCGCTGTCGGTCAGGCACTCGGCTCTGGTCGTGGTGGCCGAGGTTCGGTTGCTGGAGTCACGACCCCTGAGCCATCGCATCCGGGTTTACAACGCCTACCGGAGCAACAGGAACTGCAACGACGCCATCACTCTCGTCACCCACCAGGCTGCAGGACGTCCACGTGAGCAAGTCGGGTGCATTCTCGCTTGACAAGGAGCGATGGATAAAAGCGAAAACCTACCGGGCTATTGGTATTGACTACATTATTGTGCGGATATACCGTCCCAATTAAGAAAGGGAAGGACGCTTCGCTTTTCCAGATTCGTTCGCTGGACAGCCAGTTCCAGAGCGCTGTAGAGGACATCGGTGTGGGGGTTGTGTAGCTTGGCATCAATGACTACATTACACTAACACGAGTGAAGAACCCGGATTGGCGGATACTGGATCGGCAAGATCCTACTGAGGAGATCGACTTTGAGGAGGAAGATTCCGATTGCGAAGAAGAAGAGGTGCTTGAGGTTTTCGACCCCACGGAGTTACTTCCAACCGCCCTTGCAGAGGTTGAAGCTATCGGAAGCATGCGCTTTGTTCCGTCAGTAGAAGTTAAATGACCTTCATATCTGTTCAAGCACGGCGACGGATCGACTAGACCTACTTGCATCCTGGGTTCTAGCATTTGTTTAAGCATTCCACCAACTCCAGCTGCTTCGCGTATATACCCCTCTACATTTAGCGCCAAGCTCTACATGAGACCAACAAGTACGCTGAGGTTAACAACATACGTATGGCGACACCGTTGACGCTTAACGAGCTGATTGCTTTTCTGGGCGTTCTCTTGTTCATGGCCATGAATGACAAATGCTAGTACGCTAATTACTAGGGTCTACAAGCCAAAGATCTAATTTTCGGTGGTGTTACCACATCGCTAGACGACATCATTACCGTGCATCAATTCAAGCAGCTGCGTCGGTGTCTGAGCTTCAATGCTACTCCTAACACACTAGATCAATAATCGGCCGCTCGCATGCGACCACTCCTGAACTTGCTGAAGATTACTGGCGGCCAGTATATTCACGTAGGGCAAGGTGTTGCTGTCGATGAGGCCAGCGTTGACTGTCGCTCGCCATATGATAGCGTATAATCCCATGAAGCCAACAGGGAAATACCATTTCCGGCCTTACATGGTGTGCTGCTCTATGACATAGATTGCGTTAAACTACAAGCTACACTGGAATCGGAGCGACCCCTTGGAGTGACTGAGTGCTGTGGTTGGTCAAGTTCAAGCGCAAAATTGGAGAGAGGAGCTGGAGGAAGTGTCGAAAATCCGACAGTATCTATTGGAGGTGACGAGGCCACTGTTTGGAACGAACCGCATTGTAAACATGGACAATTATTATACCTTGGTTCGGTTAAGTCAGCAGCTTCGGCGGTAAGGTCTCTATGGTCGAGGTACTATCTGTTCAAACCGCAAGCACTACCCAGCCCACACTATCTTACTCAAGGACGACTGTACCCGTGAAGGCTATCATCAGGGTGTCTAGCACGACCACAGTATTCTGGCAGCGTCGTGGTGCGACGGAAGTGTTGTCAATCTAGTCTCTACGGCTGACTCTAAAAATGTTACTACTGTAACTCGCCTGGTTGTCAGCGAGAAATAGTCATTTCCAGCCCCAGTGTGCGTCGCTCAGTACAACACCAACATGCAAGGCGTCGATAGGCTGAACCAAATACGAGGACGATTCTCTATTGCGGACGGTCATTCCTACAAACGGTGGCACAAGAAACTAGCCCTCGCGCTAATCGATTTGACGAGATCTACCGCGGCATTTGGTAAAATCAGATCTGACGACTCGTGATCCGCATATACATTTTGTGATGGAGCTAGTTGGAGAACGTTTGAACGGGCTGTAACAGGACCACAGTCAGCCGAGCGGAGTGGGACGGTGAAGCCTGGTCGACAGCGGGTCGAAGCAGGCAGCAAGGCAGAACTGACGGTGAGATGGGTGGAATGGACGGCACGTTGGGTGAACGAGCAGAACGGACGACTGGTGAGCGGCGCGTGCTTGAAGTACGGCAGCCGACGGTGGATGAGTGTGTGTCTCGGCAGAAGTGAGAGCGGAGCGAGCGGTGAAGTGGAGCTCACTTTGAGTTTAGCGGTCGACTCCGAATTCTGCGGCCGAGAGCGCAGAACTCAGCAAAGCGCAGCGCTGGAGAGTGTTGAAACGGGCGGTAGTGGACGGAACGGAGCACGACTCGCTGATAACGAGTGTGGCGAGTGGTGGACGGCGAACGGGTACTGGTGTCCAGCGGAGCGAACGATGCAGGGCTGCAGTGTCGGTCCAAGTTTACTGTACGGCTGCACGAGAATGGACTGACGCCCGAGGCGTGGTTCTTGTGGCTAGTAGGCGTCGACTGTGGACTCATAGGGCATCAGGATCAGTTAGCACGCACAGTGCTGCAGGAGTAGGAAGCGGGTAGTGCATATATTTGGACGGACGGGTGTATTGATTTACACAAATAATGTAGGTGTCGTGTTCGTAGGGCAGACACCGGAGCGGGGACAGAAGTTCTGGACCCGACGTGCAGGGCCACAAGACACGTTACAGGGCAATGGACGAACACACCCGGTAACGACCGCATGCTTTGCAGTGAAGAAATGCCTAAAGACGGAGAAGCGGGGCAGATTGACACGCCTGCCTCTCAGCGGCTTGCAGGTAAAACTGCTGTGGTCGCGACGACTGCGCGCATTTTAGTGTCTTCTAGACAAATGCATGCAAAGAAGAGCAGGAAGCGCCGCCACTGTATTGTATGTAGGTGAGAGCAGAGATATCCGACTAAGGTGACAAACTATTGCCTCACGCACGGTGTGTGTTTGTGCACGATTGTGCACGACCTTCCCGCCGAACCACGGATATGTCCGTCGACGAGGTCAACATGCTGGGATAAGTTACACCAGTTCTACTACCCCAACGAGCTATTTACTGATAAAGGAAACGTGCAGCGCCACTCCAAACTCGCCAAGTTCAAGGACACATATGAACCTAGACTTGAAGTCGTACAGCGACCTGGTGTCTTCGCCAAATTGCTTACGTACCCGTTGGCGATCCTGTCGCACACGGGCTCGG
>LGTU01001379.1:0-11354 GCA_001314425.1 Phytophthora pluvialis | reverse complement strand
CATCGTCAGAGTGAGGTTTGTCGGAGTCACCGACACTTTACTAATTCCAAAGTGAGTGTTGTCCATGAGCACGAGCCAGCTCGGCGACGGTGGGTTCTTGTACTGGAAATGCCCTTCGGGGCCTCCACCGGCACCAGAAATCACGTACACAGGTGCCTTTGGATTCGTGTACGATGCATTGTCTTTGGAAACGCCATCCATGATCGCACTGCTGTTTGCTATCGGGTAGTGGCGCTCGTACGCGTGCACGTGGCCCTGCAGCACCAGATCCACCTTGTACTTGATGAAGAGCGCCTCGAAAGCCTCTTGAACGTTGAGCGCCTCGTAGTCATTGTTTGGAACCCCCTTGGCATCACAAGAGCGGATTGTGTACATCGGACGGTGTATCCCCACAATAAGCCACGGGACGTTGTCGCGGTTGGCGTCCGCAGCCTTCAAGTCTTCTTCCAGCCACGCCAATTGATCGCCAAAAGAGCCATACACTCGTTTCGTTAAGTAGGCGTTGCTTGGAGCATTCGGGTAGTCCGTCTCGGACGAAAGCGTGGAGAAGTGGACGGAAGCGTACTCAAACGAGTACCACATATTCAGTACCCCACCGCTCTCGGGCGATGGCATCCTGAAGCGTGAGTTGAACGCCGAGTAGTTGCCCAGCTGGTCCTTCTTACTGCTTGAAAGCAGACACGTAGGCGAGTGGCACTCGGCCTCGTGGTTCCCAACGAGCACCATGTAGGCCATTTGGCGCATGACGTTGGTCATCGAGTTCATGAACTTATTGTAGACTTGTTCGTAGTAGAACCCGAACACGTTCTTGGCCGTGAGGAACGAGTTGTCTGCGTACGACACGTCTCCGAGATGATAGACGAAGTCAACTTCGTCCACCAGGCTGTTCACGTACTTGTTGGTCGCTACAGAGTTNTCCAGTCAACTTCGTCCACCAGGCTGTTCACGTACTTGTTGGTCGCTACAGAGTTATCGTCGACGCCCATGTCACCGAACACGGCGATGGTGAATGGGCTAGCATCTCCACTCTCTCGAGCTGTCGTGAACGAGTTCACTGCACTCTGAAACTTCGTGTCGGAGGAGCTCCCCACTTTGTAAAAGTACCTCGTGTTCGCCGTAAGTCCAGTCACAACTGCGTGATAGCTGTAGAGCTCGTAGTCGTCGTCCTTGTAGTAGGACTTTGTCTCGATCGGTACGTTCTTCACCTGCGTGTCACTGCTGCCAATCCACACTGCCGGGTCCTCCTCCAGCGCAAACGTTGTCCACGAAATGGCCATACCCGTTCCAGCGTCCTCTCCTGCGAAGGCCACATGGAATTGTTGAGGCGTCTTGGCCGAATCGCTCGAGTCAGTCACTCGGCACGCCTGCGACGGCGTCACATCACCGAGTTGATACTGGAGAGAGCACGAATCAGCCGGCTCACAGCTCAGCGAAGACCACTCGTAGACGCAAACATCGTCATCCACCGCAGTCTGGGCTAAGATTATTTTGTCATCGCCACCGAGAAGCTCCTTGACACTGTCCAGGATCCCATTCGCCTCCGCGAAGACCACGGAACACACAACGCTTGCGCCCACGACGACGTTCAACAGGACGTGCGTTCTCATGCCGCGAAAGCTGTCAACTTGTTACTTGTCCTCTGCCGTCCGGTGTGCTCTGGAGCGAGCTAAACCACAATTGGCCTTCTCTTCCGTTGGCCACCTGGCGAGTACCGAGTCGCCAGCCAACACAACGTTTGTATCTCGCACTTGTATCTACCACGTACGAGCTCGACCGAGCTTCTCGACTTTCCATCAGAGCGGGAAGTCCAGAGGCGGCAGCGACACCAAACTGAACTACCAAATTCCAGCAGTTCGGAGTTCGAACAAGTGCCGAAGGGCGACCTGACTGTAGCCTCTAAACCAGAGCGTGTCACGCCGGACTTGTTGACTCGAACCGACCCGAAAGCGGACATCCTTGACACGGCGCTTGATCTTTGGTCTGATGTTGGAAGAATGTGCAAGGGTTGCATATATTTTGAATTCTTGTTCAGTGCGACGGCGTTTTTCCACGATGCCCAAGAATAGTGAAGCTGTCTCGAACGACGTACATGACGGTCGGAGGTTCAGCTCGTCAACTGCTTGTCCATGCAGTACCAGACCAACTACCCGTACGCCACGACGTCGCAGCAATATGGAGCGATTTCTCATCCACGCGAGGAGCAGCGACGTCGACAGCACGAGTATTCTCAAGCGCTAGCGCAGCAGGTAGCGCAGCGTGAGCAGCAGAAACAGCGTGAACGTGGAATGGATCAGCCGTATGGGCGACACAACGGCGGCTTCCCGAATCCTCCTCAGCCAACCTTCAGTCAAAGTCGTCAAGAAGCATTCGAACCAGTTGAGCGAGGCTTCTTCGACGGATTGGGCCGCAACAACCCTCAATCTTCAAGAACGAGCTTTGCCCGTGGGCAAACACAGCTCCATCACCGTCTTCCAGGCGGCCCAGAACCATTTGACCCTTCGCACAACCAACCTCCGGTGGACAACCACGGCTTTCAAAGTGGATTTGGACTTCCTGTTGGTCACCAGCAGCATCCGATGCCGCAACAAAGCTGGCAGCAGCAGCACGCAGTCCACGGGGACCCCGTGTCTCCTTTTGTACCTGGGCCAAACATGCAAACGGGTTGGTCGCAGCAGAACCGTCGGCTGAGGTCGATGTCACAGGCGGGAAGCACTCAATTCGGGCCAGGCCAAGGCATCGCTGAGCAACCAGCAGCAGCACCAGGCGGCTATGGCAGCTACGGCTCCCCTCAGCACAACTTCCAGTCTCAAGCCGAACCACCTGCCCATACCGGAGGACGGCGCCAGCGAACGGACCTTCACGACGGCGGTCGAGGCGACTCGGAGGACGCTGAAAAGCTTCGTCGAAAGCTACAGCAGCAGCAAGAAATGCAGCTCGCCCTGGAGCGGCAAATTGAGGAGAAGCGGCAGCAAAAGTTGGAAGCCAAGCGCCGGCAGGAGGAAGACGACCGGCGAGAGATGGAACGCTTCGAGGAAGACCAACGCCGCCAGCGCGCGGAGCAGGAGCGACTTCAGGAAGAGAAACGTCGGAAGGCGGAGCTGGAGCAGCAGAAAGCCAACCTGGCAGCGGCGGCGGTCGCGGCAGCCAACGACCAGGCCAAACTGCAGCAGCAGCAGAAACTGCACGCTCAGGTCAGTCAAGCGCAGCTCCCGCATCCTCCGCACGTCCAACCGTTCCAGCAACACGCCCAGCCGCCCTCACAGCTACAACAACAACCTGAACGCTTTCCAAACGCGCCATCGCCCAACAGATCGAAGAATCCGTTCGCCAACTCCCGTGCGCATCTGTTCGAAGACCCGCAGCCACAGCGATCACCTCAACGGATGCCGAACAACCAGTACGCGTACTCCAACCAGAGCGCGTCGCCAATTCGAGGGGCTCCTCAGGCTTTTGGACAAACCTTCCAACAAGAAAACAATGCTCTACGTCGAGTGGTAGACCCCACTGAGCTGCGACGCCAGTACGATGACATGCGCGAGGAGCTCCGGCGACAGAAGCAACTCGTAGACGAGCTTCGCCAAGCACAAGCGCAGATCCAGCAACAGCAACAGCTTTCGCCTAGGAGAGCGGAAAGTGGGAACATCCCCACCCTCCTGGACTTGGAAAAACTGCGCAATGAACGCCGTGGAGAGCTTGCCTACCGCGAACAGCTCCACCGACCAGAGTTCGCGTCGCTGAGGCGGGAGCAGCAGCAAGAGCGGTCACCTAAACGCTCGCCTCACCGCTATCGAAGTGTGAAAAACTCCCTCGAAGTTCCCGTTCGAGCTGCTCCCAGCGACTTTGCGCACACTCCACATCATCCAGCAATTGCCAGCGGCCATGAAACAAGGCAACCGCAGCGAGATGTTACCATCAGGCAGCAACAGGCTGGTTTTGCCCACTTGAACCGCTCGGACGACGCTCCAATTGACGCGAGTTTGATCTCCTTACGTGGTGAAAGCAAGTTTGTGTATCTCAACGAACGGGTCGGCGAAGTTGGAACAACTGGGAAAGTTGGTGTCATTCGAGAAAAAGACGCGGAAGCGGAAGAAGACGCAGACGCTCGGGACGACAGGAGAGAGTCGATCCAAGTGAAGGCGCCACAAACCCGACGGAGCACGCAACGAAGTCTCCAGCGTTCACCGCGAGTCCACCAGTCCATCCAAGAAAGTCTTGAACGCTCACCAGTCAAGGCGTCTGTGATGGTCACGAATGTATCACCATCTCCCAGCAGAGGAGAAGAGACCGGTACGGATAACGACGACGATGCTCTCGATTTTGTCGTGGCAGGTGTCGCGTCTTCTCCTTCGCACAGGCCAAGCCAAGATTCAAGCTCCTCTCCATCGTCACGTGGTCGCAGGGCAGCAGCAAGCAGCCATCGATACTCGCAATTGCCGCCGTCGCTGTCCTCCTCTTCACCTACTAAAGCCAATGGCAAATGGCGGCTAGAATCCGTGGACGACGACGATCTAGAAGAAAGTTTGGATGGCGAACAGCTTGAAGCCCTTTTCCAGCGCAACGTCCGTCGGCACGAGATCCTCCTGGGCTTTCAGACCAAAGTCCAAGGACAATCGCACCACTCAGTTCAACAGGAAGACGGTGGGGCTCCTCATGCCAAAGTGGCGTGGGCAGAGCTGCACCAACAACTCGAGAACAATAGACGAGTCTCGATTCGTTCCGAGCGACAGAAGGTCGTCAGCACGACGAGCACTACCCCCTCAAACGGTTCTAACCAAGAGCAAACCCTTGATCATGACGACGAGACCGCTCTCGTGGCCTCCTCAAAGTGGATGCCGTTGTCTCTCTCCTTACCAACCAAAAGCAAACAACTCGACGAACGAACGTAGTGAACAAATAAATGCCAGTTTTTGATTGACACTTCAAGCCGTTCGAAGTCGTCTATCACCCCTTCATGCACCTAACGTCTCCCGGCTTACATAAAACTGACCTGCACGAGTTCACGCTAAGCTTGGCTTACCACCAGTGGAACCACGTCTGGCCCTGACTGTCATCGCTGTCGCCGTTCCCCCAGTGGCCACTCCAGTACTGATTGTTGCCCTGGTTGCCCGAAGAAGTAGCCGCCGTGGCGGCGGGGGTGGCGGCGGTCGAGACCGGAGCTGTCGTGGCGCCAGGGGTGGCGGTGGTGGAGACCGGAGCCGTCGTGCTGGTGCTGGTGCTGGCCTCCGTGGCAACGGGGGTCTCCGTAGCCTCCGAGACGGGGGCCACCGCCGCGGCGTCCTCGCTGCCGGCGGTCGAGGCGGTGAACGGAGCCGAACCCGTCGAGGCCGAGCCAGGGACGCTCGAGAAAGCAGTCGAGCCCGAGCTCGCGGTCGAGGACGAGCTCGAGAACGGAGCAGAGCCCGTGGGCGAGGGAGAAGCCGAAGCAGAGGCCGACGAGCCGGCGTCCACCGAGCCGGAGGAGGAACCCTCGCAAGCCACCGACTTCTCCAGCAGCATGGTCACGTCGGCGTAGCTGAGACCGATGCTCGTCACGGTGTCCGCCGAGGGCTTGGCCTTGGGGAACCAGATGAAGTCCGGGTGGTCGTCGTCCGAGTCGTAGACCCACTCGCCGCCGATAATGACTCCGCTGTCGTCCATCTCCAGCAGGTAGTAGTAGTAGGCGCCGGTCGTGTACTTGTCCACGCTGCCCGAGGACACCAGCGGACCGTCCGTGTAGGTCTCGAAGATCCACGAGAGACGCGTCTTGACATACACGATGCTCTTGGCGGCCGCGTTCCACGGGTACTCCTCGAGTCCGTAGAACGTGCTGGCAGCCTCCGCGAGGGTCATTTCCGTCTGCTCGTACACCTTGAATCCACGCACAGGCTGGTTCCAGACCTCCGAGCCGGCGGTGACATCGGCGATGAACGTGGCGTTCAGGCTGCCCAGCAGGTTGGCCGCGGCAATGTGGAAGTAGGCCGGGTTCAGGTCGCGGTAGGCGTCGCTCGAGTGACGGCCGTACGAGTCCTCCGAGTCGGTGCCGCCGTTGTAGCGGGTGCCGGTGAACACCGTCGTGACGGTGGCGCCGTCGTAGACGTCCGACAGGAGCGCCTTGAGGTCCATGGGCTGGAACGTCACGCCGTTGTACGTCACGGCGCACTGCGGCTCGTCCTCGAGCATGGAAGCGGGCGTCCAGGCGTGGCAGATGCCGTACCAGGTCGGGATGCAGTAGCCCGAGCTCTTGCCGGCGCGGATGGAGCACGAGCTCCCGTCCGTGAGCGAGGAGCAGTCCGTGTCCGACGAGCAGACCGTGTGGCTGCTCATGGAGTCGATGCCGTTGTCGGCCGACACCTTGTCCATGAAGTCTGTGGGGTCCAGTCCGAAGGCCGTGGCGTACTTCTCCGCGGCGCTCGGCTCGCCGGCGCTCCACACGACGTTGATGCTGTCCTGGTACGTGGGCCAGTACGGACCCGGCCACGGCGACGGCGTGTGCACGCCGACGGTGGCCAGGTTGGCGAGGGTCGTCTCCATCGACGTGCCGAAGTACGCCTCGAGCTTGGCGATGTCCTTGTTGGTGTTAGCCTCCAGTTGGCGCTTCGTATCGATCTTCTCCTGCAGTTTGCGGCCGGACATGGGCGAGTGGCGCAGCTTGCGGCTGCTCTGGTCCTCCCAGCCCGTGGCGCAGTTGGGCTCCTGTTCAGAGGCGCCACCATCGCTGCTCGACGTGGTCGGGGCCGTCGTCGTCGTCGTTGTGCTGGTCGTCGTCTGCTCACTGGACGATCCCGCCACGCTGGCCGAGGTGGTCGGCGCCGTCGTGACACCCGTCTTGGAAGACGGCGTGGCGCTCGGGGTGGTATCTTGTTCAGCCGAGGAACCGGCCACGCTGCTGGACGCGGAGGTGGCCAGAGCAGTGGTCACGCCGGTCTTGGTAGACGTCGCGGTGGACGTTGAGGTGGACGTTTGCGAGACGGTCGTGCCGGTCTTGGTGTGCGCGGTGGCACCCGAGGAGGACGAGGTGCTGGACGACTGGGTCGTTGACGTCGTTGACGTGGAGGTGGACGTTGACGTGGTCATCGTGTACGCATCCTGGTCAGCGCCCGTGGCCGGGGCGGACTCGGAGTAAACGACTGTGCCCACCTTGGTGGACACGGACTCCGTGGGGGCCGTGGTCGTGTTGGCCAGCAGCTCCGTGTACGTGACGGCCACCGTCGAGATGGTGGTGATGTTGGGCAGGGTCGGGTCCACCTCCACGGTGATGGCGCAGTCCTGGTCGGCGACGTCCGTGCCGCGGGCCGGGAACTTGCTGCTGATCTCGTCCGTCGTGTTGGCCGACGTGAACGGGTCGTAGTAGAGCGAAGAGGCCGAAGCCTGCTGCATGTGCACGGCCACGAGGGCCGCGGCCGCAGGGAGGAGGTAGCGGCGCGGCGTGTACACCATGTTGCTGGCGTCGACCTGAAGCTGCTGCAGGGAAGGAGACGGAGTAATTTCCTCGACAGCGAGAAAATTGGGGAATGGCCGCCTCCCCTACGAGCCGGCAGCTACGCACTGGCCGTGCCGTGCATTTCAATGCATTGCAGCGCGCTGATCCGGCACGTGAGACCGGCCGGTCCCGTTCGGAGGCGAGCGCCAGCTGGTGGCGGCGGCACATGGGATATGCACGCAACGCCAGGACCAGCTGTGTGGCTCGCCTTTGCCGTCTGAACCGCAGCAAGCGTTGCGTTTGAGGTGGCGCCGGTGCGGAGCGTGCGCGGCTTGAGGGTCGAGCGAGTGCAGTAAATTTTTGGTTCACCACGGCCGGCGAGCTCGCAATGGATTTGGATCGAGGACGGAGGAATTGCCGCCGCCGAGCGAGCGAAGATGCCATCGGCATCGGGAAGCCGAGCGCAATGTGGCGTCGGTGGAAAGGCACGCCGGGCTTGATGGCGGCCGTGACTGACCCACTGAAGTTGCACTAGTCGGTTCGCTAGTCAGCTCGACAAGCAAGCAGTGAGCGAGATAGTATACCCCGTCTAAACCGATATGTTTGGGATTACTGGATCATTCGACTAGTCGGTGAGGAGGATTGGAACCTGATGAAATCTATAATTTCGAACGTCTACAAAATGCAACATGCCCCTGTTATTATTTTGGTCGTTGCATTGTGGTGATCGATCTTGGCAAGCTCGTTTCGGTGCCTGGCCGTCGCTGGCGAGAGTGGATTTTGATCGCTATTGAACGTACCGGTACGCTACGCTCGCGGACGCTGCTGTCCACTCGGAGAGAGCGCGATCTGGGAGAGAACAGCGCGCTATATCAGGAGAGCCCCCACTTGGCGAGCCGCCGCAGCTGGTCGACAGCCCCATTGTTGGCTGCTGATGCTGGGGCTCGACGGCCTGCCTCAGGATGGCGACGACGCGGGCACCATCATGGATCAATAGATGCCAGACAGGCACGCATTGTCACGACGTCGCTCCTGAAAGCGTAAGGTTGGCGGAAGGGCTCGCTGGGTAGAGGCGGCAGCGAGCCTCCTTCGTGTTGGGGCGCCCAAATGCATCCCGAGTCGGACACAGGTCGCGGTCTCCGTTGCAATCGAACGGTGCCGCGGTACAATGCTGCGAACGCCAAAACACGGCGTACACCGGGTGTACTACACCCAAGTGGAGGTCCACTTCCTGGAAAGCAGCAGCCGTTCTGGGCGGATCACGACGCTGGCAGCCACCACGCCGGACGTTCCTGTGTAGTGGCTCGGACAGAAAAGCTGGTGGCAAAAATTCGATATGAACACACGTCGTTCCGAGCCGCCAGCGGGGGGTGGCGCCACGTGACGCTCTTCCAGCAGGCTGCCGCTCGATGGCCAGCAAATCGCTCCTACAGCGCTGAACGCACCCCGGATACACCATCGCCTTCAACGATCTGGCTCAGTCCGCCCTTCGAGCCCATCGTTTCGGTGGGCTCCAGGATGAAGTGCTGGGGGCTGCGACGTGTATTGGCCTGGCCGTACGGGGAGCGATTGTAACTCCCTGGAGGCTAATAGTAGTGGTTCAAGGCCAACGCAAGATGAACATCGCTGCTGTAGTGTCGAGCTCGTGGCTGCAGAAGTCCGCGGCTGCATTCGCTTCGCACATCTGGTCAAGGAAGTGACCGACGTCTCTCTGTCTGCGAGGCATGTGGAAACTAGCGGTAGATCCAGTGCCAAGCTGCGCGCGCTGGCGAAGAAGTGGCCGTCAACGCTAGCGACACTCGCTGTTAATACCATCAGGGTGAATGTGTAGCAGACACGCTGGCGGATGTTAGGGAGCTCATGGTGGAGAAGCTTTTCCGTGCGCTATGTGGCATATTCATCGGTAGGAAGGGATACACATACAAAGAAATAGCTGACGTTAGGACTGCCGGGCAAAGCCAAGGTGGCTCGTTGTGTGGTATTATACTTCTACAGTGAGCTTCGTACAATGTGTAGGTCGCCTCCCCGTTTGTTGACCAACCCCGGCGCGATAAAGTAAGTTTGAACGCCTTACCCGGCCTTCCAGGATGATGAAATAGTGCGGCGTAGACTCAAACCCTGCAGCTGGCCCACTCCCGCGGGGGGAATTTTCTTGGTGATGAACGCTGCGGTGCCGATGAAGCTTCTCAGACCCCACGTTTTACCATGACAAGATCTATATTCTGAAGTGGATCTCTGGGAGAAATGAACTAAAGAATCAAGAATGCGAGTCAAAAATGCTATTCATGAACCCTTTTTAAAACCCTATTTACTCTTGGGCGGACGGCTGTGTTGGATTTTACAGGACACCAGTTGGTATTGTCGTCGTCACTAGTCATTGGACCCAAATGTACCCACCCGTTTTGATTGCTAGATTTCCGAAAACCTATATCGATAGTTGGATATAAGGGGTAAATTTGAGCGTAGATTTCGAATCTGCGGTCAGAATTGGCCAATTCGCAGTCCTTTGTGCTCGAAATAGCGTTTGAAAAAGGCCTCTATAAATCGATTCCTCGGCGGGAAATGGGTTGGCTTTTTTTCTTCATAAATACGAGTTTATGATTGGTCGAGACGACAAACCATGTCGAATTTTCAGGGATTTATACGAGATTTGCAAGGCGGGTTTCAAAAAAATGTGCATGTTTTATGGCAGCATATCTTGGCAATTGTAGCGAAGTGTCCTTTCCAGCGAGGAGAAACTCCCCGTTTCGAGACGCCTTTTTGGACGGCTTGTAGCGCAATAACCGTTATGAATTGACCAATTGTGTTTGCATTTTTGAAATCTACGGTTAGCAATACCCCTAAGACACGTCTCACGAAATTGAATTTCGGTCATGTAGACCTGATTATGATTGCCTTCATTTTGGGTCCAATGACCAATGACGAGTACAATATATCGACTACCGACCCAAAAGCTGGTTGTGCGATTGACAGCTCGGAGTGTGACAACGTCAGTGAGTAGAAATTTGCATAGTGCGTTCAATCGAAGCAGGATAAGTCACATACTACAAGCAAGCAATTTTTCTCACTCGAAGATCCTACTTGAGTGATACTAGCTGTCTTTGCCTGCTTTCGTAAGATAGTTGCTGCGGAGACCCATACGAGTTGGCCTCGGCGTCGTTTTCTGCTGTTTTCCGTCTCATTCGGCAGCTCGATGGCACTTTTGCACTGCTGAAATACATCAGCAGCATCTGAAAATGATATTCTGGTCGTCGGTAGGCCAAGGCTGTGCTCGCTGCTCGATTTCTTCATTAAAAACTTCAGCTCGCACAATCGCTTGCGCTGGTTACGATTGCTCAAGTCGTATGGACGAAGCTGCTGAAGAGAGGGAAGCCTTTAAGTAGCGTTGCCACAGCACCAATATATCCATGTTTGTTCTGCTGTGCCACTTGGCAGCTTCATGTCTTCAGGAAACAAATGCGTGTTGCCTCCCCAATGGTATTGTGGCGTTGGGGTTTTGCCGCGCCGTGACCAGCTCAGTTGCCAAGCAACCGCCGCTAAACCGTTCGGTGGAAATAGTCTGCGGGCTCTGATTGACCAATCCCATTTCCTGCGACCGAGTGACTAGGAGGCATTAGTGACAGGTTTTTCGGTTGGTCATAATAAACCGCCAGCCGAGGGTTCTGATCAGGTTCTGTACCCATCTCTCATCCGCAGTTAGTAGGGACCGGTCGTATGCTCGGTCTCTATAGAGTCGGGCCCAGGAGCTCCCACAGAGATCTGTTCACACTTGATATTTGTATATAAATTTAGGACCAGCTATAGAACAGCCTACAGAGGATCTCAGAGCCGTAGGTTAACAGAAATAAATCAGCAGTCTTCCCCCCAAGCGATCAAGGGTCAAGTCCGACTTCGGTAAGAGTAGCTAGCTTATTGTAGTGCCTGGACACGCCCTGCTGCGTGGGATGCCTGTTCG
>LGTU01001377.1:0-10347 GCA_001314425.1 Phytophthora pluvialis | reverse complement strand
CTATAGCTCCGATTCGAGACGGCCTCTCCAAGCACTGGTGTACCGACGAAGAAGGAGCTATACCGCGTGGAACGTTCTCAACCTTTATGAAACGCGATCGCTTCGAGGCCATCATCAAGTCCCTTCACTTCAACAACAACGCGGATGGCGGGGCCCACGCTGATAAGGCGTGGAAAATTCGGCCGCTTTTGCAAGCAGTTGAGAAAGCATTTCGCCGTGGATATCGGCTGGGCAAGGTCATCTCTTTCGACGAAGGTATGATGCCGAACCCCAGTAAGTTCAACCCGATGCGCATCTTCATGCCGGACAAGCCCAGCAAGTACGGCACCAAGTTCTACATGACGTGTTGCGCTGATACCGCATACTGTTAAAGGTAAGGCTCGTTATTCAGTATTCCACTGAATTCCCTATTCCGGAGCCTACATAATATGCTAATACGTACGTCTGGTATTCTGTATTTGCTCCACTTAGAGTTGAAATCTATTGCGGAGCGGACAAACACAAGAAGAGGAAGAAGAAATCACCTGACGACACCTTGGGAGTGGGGCCAATGGCTGTCGTGAGAAATATTTCGAAGGCGTTGATCAACCAGCCCAAGCAGCGCCTGGTCGTTACAGATAGTTTCTACTCGACAGTTTCTCTGAGCCTGAAGCTGCTGGACATGGACTTGTATCACGCTGGTGCTACGCGGATCGATCGCTTGGGATGGTGCCCACTCCACTTCACGCAGGCGAAACGGCCGAAGCGCATGCCAAGAGGAACGTACCGTATCGCTCAATCACGTGACCATCACCAGTTAGTTGCCTTGAGCTGGATGGATTCAAAGCCTGTAAACATGCTTGCTACTGGGTGCAGCACGCATCTCGCCAGCGTTCTGCGCACGGAAAAGGAAGGTAAACGGNGTACTAGAGCCAGTTGCTCCTGTGCATCGTGGACATGGCTGTTGTCAATGGCTACATCATTCACTGCATCACCCGCAAGAAGAAAGGTGGAAAGACGCCTACCCATGCCGAGTACCTGCGCCGACTGCATATCCAGCTGCTGGCGCTCCGCACTATCAACTTCGAGACGCATCCCAACGCAGAGGACCTGGTGTCAGTACCAATACCCCGCCAGCAGCACACGTTAGTCAACAGGGATGAGTTTTACTCCTCCAGCAAACAGCACAAACGCAGGCAGTACCTTTGTAAGGTGTGCTCCGCTTTTGCCGATACGAAGACCAAGTCGTTTGAAACGAGCTTCTACTGCCAGCAAGGCAGCGACACATTTGGCGGTCGTGTGCCACTCTGTCGTCATGTGCGGCGCATTGAGAGCGGTAACACGCTCANTCTTGAACGCGCTCTACTCTCCAAGGAGCCAATATAATATTGTTGTTCTTGCAGATGTTGGATACATTGTGGATGCTATGTTCATTTGCGTAGCTGCTTTGTGCTAAATGTGCCCGGTTCTTAGCCAGAGAGCGCGAAGGGGCTTACAACAACATACCTTTCGCAGGTTTTGAGGTATACTTTAATCAAGGTGTTTGCTTATTCTGTATAACAGCTTGGGCTAGAAGGGTTAAAGGGCACTTTTGTCACGAAAGGGTTAAGTTCTCGTACAAATATATGAACATCTCGATCGCGGGCCTGGGGATCTTCAGCATGGTCCATTTTTCGCATGGACCCGTAAGTTGATTGTCGCGATGACCACTCGCTGCACGACGGTGAGAAGCGCAACTTGGAACTCACCGACTTTGCACATATCGCTCCAAACCACGGCTACTACGAGCACGTCATACCTAACACACCGACTACGAGTCAACTTGGAGCACTACGTCACGAGCAAAGAAACGTGGAGCACGTCGACTCAACCAGGGCAGCGATCAACCCGGCGTTTCGCCAACACTGGCACGATTACGCTAACCGACTGGAATCACGCTGTCGACGATCAATGCAACGCGGAGTACAGGTCTACGGCATGATGCCCAGCTTGGACCTCCTTGGTCATGAACAATGAGATATTGTGGGACGCAGTGATGGAAAGGTGGCAAAATCGGAAATGTCGTTTAATTTTAACGCCCCCCCCCCCCCGATTCACCGGTTCACAGATATTGATGATAAACACGTATCCTCCTCACGACAGTGCCATGTCAAAGTATGAAATCGCAGACAGAGTCGCCCACAGCATTGCGCCGGTCTTCACGGCCTTCACCCACACGTAGTAGGTGAAGATCTGCCTGAGCTTTTACTTCAACCAACCATTTCAACCCGCTGTAGCCAATCACGTTAATTTATACTGGCAATGCTTGCCGCTGATTGGTGGAATGCTCGGAGCAAAGACATCGGGGGAGATGCGACCGGCAAAACGTTTGGATAACTAAGCCAAAAGCTTGGAAATATGAGGCGAACGTGACATTCACCGATGTAATTGGGGCACCACCCGATCCCAAACTAGAAGATTACCCGTTCCTATCTACATGTAGGCTGCAGTGATTGACTGTTTACAGACATTACCGCGTTACTATACAACATTCGCACGTTATCGGCAAATGCAGCACATGCAATCAAAACAATATCATGGGGCTATTTGCCGCACGACTTGTGGCTCAGTAAGAGTCAAGTCGGGGGCTCCACAGATCACACGTAGCTCCCTCCATGGAATAGTCTATCCATCAATTCATTTTTGAAATAAGCTTTCTACTAGGTAACTGTTTCCTATTCACTACAGGTTAAGAGTCTTTAGCTTTTATTAGTCAGCTATGAACCCCGACGCTCTCCTCGCATTTCTGCGCTCGCAGATACTCAAGGGCACCGCTACAGGTCCGACCAGTGACTCCGGCTTCTCCAGTTTTACTGGCTCCAATGCGATTTGTGTTCGCTTAGGCCACGCCCAGCAAGGAGGCCACGCCCAGTGCTGATATGGTGTTGAATGCGGAAGCGTTTCGCAACGGTGACTCAGTCTGGAACTCTAGATCAGATTCACAAAGAGAGTCCGGTGGGCTGCTTGACGTCACCCCTTACTTCATTCGCTCAATTCCAGAGTTTATTCGTCGAGGCTTCTGCGACGACTCTGTCTACTCAGCTAACTACGAAACGAGAAATGTCAGAACCCATGCCCCCCGTCCGCAGCCGTGGTCGGCGATCCAACCAGTGGCGAGACCATTGACCACTTTGATGTTGAAGTTATACGGCTTGTAGAAATCCACTTGATTTAGCGGTCTGCCGGCCACATCGAATGCATATTAACGCGGTTGACAGCTCTACAATACAGGCCACACTTGATTGATTTCCGAGTAGTTTTCATATCTGTGCGGTAGGTTGTTGTGGTTTATGTGGTTGGCATATATGTGTGTGGTTGGTGTGATCTGATTATATGACGGAATCTATTAATTGTAATGTCCGAATTCGTATTTAAACGGGATACAGTGGGATTTTCAACGATCGCAATTCGTGGGGAAGGTGAACTTCATGTTCAAATGCATCTCGGGGAGTGGAGTGGTGTCATGAGCCCTAACAACCGCCGATCCGCACCCCGCGAACCAGTGTTGAATTGACTCGATCCCAATGACGATAGCCGCGCCGTGCTCCTTCCATGTGTGAAGTGCACGACTAAGTTGAGGTCGGCCGATACATTGACCTGGCTAGATTCCGCGATCCAGCCGCCGTCAACGTGGTATACCCTTCAAAAGCATTCGACAGCCACCTGCCCCTTAGTTGTATAACCAGGCGGTCTATTCCCGAATTAAAATGGCTCCGTAGCTCCTCCAATTCAAACCGAATAGGCTGAATACATTTTGGCGTTGAAGCCACCGATATTTGCTGCATGTTTGAGCGTAGTTGCCACTTCTTCCGCGGATATGCCAACCCTGACTCTGGTTGATAAGGCGGGCTGGTCGGGTTTTGTAGCAAACGCTCGTACCTCTGTAAGGATCCATCGAGCTGCCTTAGCAGGGCACAGCACCTCGTCTCCCGAACGATTGTGGTAACGTAACTCCTCGCGCCCAAACTGATTGTTCTTGGCGCCTAAAATACGAATACCCACAAAGTCCGCTTGACACGGTCGCACTTTCCGTCCCTTCTCGTCTTGGAAAACAAGATCCCTGATCGTGCTGCCCGGGCTGCGACCAATGCGAGGCTCACACGATAACTGCAACCACTGCTCTCATGAGTTCGAGAATATTAATGCTGAATTCGATTGAACCTGAAGAATTGAAATTTGCGATCAGCTTTCGCTCTTCTGTGGCCAATTCCACATGCAGATATCAATTCCGTGCTGGCCAAAGACCACAACGTCCATGGCCACTAGCGTCCATAGACGCGCGCACACCCGTGGCCGTGTGTCGGACACTCCCCAGTAATTTAATTAGCTTTGTTATTAATGTAGAATGAGCAGGTTGCAGGGCGTTTATGCAGTGTAGCGCTTTTGCAATTTTATCAGCGGGCATTGAGAGCGTCACCAACTTGAGATTCAACAGAAGACCGGGAGGCTTTCCTTCCATAAATCGAGGTGTAATTTCTCTCGTTACATGTATGAGGCCCCAGAATCGTTACCATTGATGTTTATTAAGAGATACTTGCCTCAACCAACCGAGAACCAATGTCCGGCTCAATACAAATATGATCATCACACCACGCCTTGCCATCGCCATTTCAGCACCAGAGTGAGGTTGATAAGGTTCATTCGGTAAAGCGTGTTTATGTAAGAGGACAATCGCACCACCCGTTGCCCAATGGTGCCTTGGGGAGTCTGTCCAGCCAAAAGAGCAAGACAAATCAATTATCAGGATGCCGAGCTCCAGAATGGTTCCTGCGTATTGGCGTGTAGCATCAGCTGCTAAGGTTATATTTCAGATAGCACCCGCGACATCTCCGGTGGACATTTGAGCTGCACAAGGAGAACGCTTTTCTACTTGTAGTATCCACCGGGTCAGCACTGCCGCACCGTCGTATGTAACCACAATCTTATTATCCTCTTGTACATGATTATTCACTAAGTCATATTTTGGACACAACACATCGTGAATTACCCGTGCACCATTGGTGATATATGCATCTCATGTCTGTACTTCTTCAAAAAGACTGCAAGTGATACTTTTCAGAGATGGTAGCAGCCCAATATTCAGAATTAAGTAGCGATCTTCGTATTGGACTTCCGAAGCCTTTTGATGACTGCGTTTAGAGCTCGTAAAGCAGATCCGTGGTTTGGAGGTGGCTGGTTTTGCTCTGGAAATGGTGTAGACCACGAAGGTCTGACCCCGTGGGTCACAATGTCGCGCCATTCATCTTTATATTTGTGCGTACGTCAGCTCGGTAAGTGGTCGGGAATAGACAAAGCTCTATTAGGCCGTGGGACTTGTGATGTATCTCCTCGCAATAAGCGAATAAAGTCCGTGATGCCCACTTTCGTCCTCCGAAGCACCTTACTGTAAGCAAACGACTTAGCCTGGTCGATCTGAATCTCCGCGCTCCGTTCGACCATTTCCACGCTTGACTTAAGATCGGAGGTACAAGTACCTCATGATCGAAACCATGCCAGCTCGAGCGGTGAGTTTCTGGAGGTTTCTATCTCTCACTCGCGGTAAGTGTCAGCGTGTATCGTTGCTGTTTCTTCGCAATAAAGTGTTGCGATTGCCGTGTCGATCCTGTCTGCGCCCTGATTACATCTCTAGTGTCCACCCTTCGGTGGCGTGACGGGCGGGGCTGCATCAACAGCTCCGGAGAGGATTTTCCAGTAATGCTTTTCTTTCCACATATGAGCCGTCAGATTCCACAGACAGGCCCTCCTTTCGTTTGAATGGGCGAGAGTAGCTGGGAAGCCTGTGAGTCGTACCGGGTGTCTGACCCCATGCATCGCTCGATCCTCTCTGCTTCAGTTTCTTCTGTCGGGACGCCAATTGTTTGGATGAAGAGGTTAACAGATCTGCTAACTGGTCACTCCTTGAACCAGGATTCATGATTAAATTGAAAGTGAGTCTTCACCTCACCCGCGGCCTCGAGGTTTTCTCGGGCAAGACAAGATCGAAAGGTTTAGAAGCGGTCATCAATCCAGGCTACCAACTCTGTCATCGCTTCTAACCCCTGCAGATTCTTCGATTTGTGCAACACGAGCAGGAATCCACTAGCGGTATCGACCAATTCTTCCACCATCTTCTTATACGTCGCGTTCACCAGCTGTGATAGCACTTCGAGAGCAGTTCAAACATCGGCAAGATCTCCTGAAGCCGGAGGCTCTGGCACCTTGTTCTTCACTGAAAAATCTGTCATGTCGTAACGGCAGACGCGGTATCGTTCTACGTCGACATCCGTTGGCGTAAACTGCCGTACTGACAGACCTCGAAATCCAGAATCCGATACGAAACATCGACGAGCGACGCCAGGGTGTGGCAAATAGTCGAAGGTTTTGGCCTGAGACTGCATAGTCTCCACAAAACTGAGCATCCAAGAACGAGTGTTTACCGTTTACCATGGCTCCGTGCTATGCACCTTGTTGTCGGCTTGATATGAATTGAGCCCTGGGTTCCTTCCCCGCCGTCCACACCAGGGACCTGGAACTACCCTTACTCGAATTAGATTGTCGAAATGCGATGAGCCGGTCGATATCGTGAACCATCTCATGGTCGTCTTCAACCGTCTTTGCAACGCGGAAAGCCACAACGCCTCGTGGTCTCTAGACGTCTCGATAGGTGGCTCATCGCGTTCCCGCTTGGTACGACCTGGTAAAAGATGGTCATCTTGATGTGTTCCAGCCGGTATCAGATCGTCTTCTGAGACACGGAGCTGGAGCATTATCTCCGCATTCGTAGTCATTTGTCAAGTGGACCCAGGGCTTCGGCAGTACCAGCCCCGACCACCGGCGCAAACAAATATTTGGTCAACGCAAGACCATGAGGGGCTCGCCACTTGCCGTCCAGGTAGAAAACCAATTCCAAAATATGTGATATCTCCAAGAACTCAATCTTTGTTTTTTCGAAGTTGCAGACTGGCACAGCTTGACACTCATCCACTAAACCCATCGAGAGCTTCATGAGCACATTGCTGATCTTCGTCGGGCAGGCTGTCCGACTCCATTGAAGTGATCATAAGCGGCGATGTGGAGAGCTTGCATCTCCGCAGGCATGACGTCAGCTGTTCCTCGCATGTGGCATGGTCGTAGTGCATACGTTTCTAGCGCCATATCCTGAAGCTCTTCTTTTCTGAAGGCAAGGTCGCACGTGCCGCCAGGGAATGTAACCTGCAGCACGCCTGACTCGGTGAGGTCACTCGAGGTGTCCCGACCACCACACCGTTGTCTCAAACCTTGGGGTTCCCTAGAGGGACCCAGGCGATGCACAAGACACTACCAACTTAGGTTCCTATCCGACTCAGTACTTCTTCAGTCGTTGCCCCGCGTTACTCTACTTCAGCAGCCCCGCGTTATTCTACTTCAGCAGCCCCACGCTGCATCGAAAAGCCCGATGTCAGCCCCCTCCCGCTATCTCTGCCGCCTACAATATCATTTTGCGGGATGGACAAAATTTTAGTTCAATTTGTACGAGCTTCCAGGCACAGGTTGACCATCTACAGGCGACGACGGATAAATCCGACCGACACAAAGTCCACATATTACAGAGAGGAATTTCATTAGCCAGTCATGTTCGATCATTACACTGTGTCTTTGTATTCCATATGCTTTTATGTGTCTTTTCTGGTCTTCGGTGTACTTTATGCATCTTGTAACGTGTGTTATGCAACACCACGTGTATATTTTATACCAATATCGACATATCAATTCGGCATGTGTGGTTCATTTACTATGGCGGATGTCATTCAGTGGTGTCGGATTTATCCGTCGTTGTCTGTACCTGTGTAACGCATCCTCGGTTTCGTCCATTCTAGAGTACTAGAAACTTGCTTACCTGCTAAGCAAGGGTAATAAGTTGGCTAGTAGTCTGATTCGTTCAGTAGCAAGAAAGTTTTTGGACTATTGAAACAGAACAAGTACACGATACTAGTTTTCGAGAACCAGCAATGGAAGAACTGGGTCAACTAGGTAACCATAAACGACCCAGAGGGCAAGCAATAATGACTCACTTGGTGGCGATGAGCTGGTGATAATACTAGCCCAGGCAGGGAAGTACCCGACTACGAAGGAAAAAAAAACTATTTTAATGCATCCTCCGGCTACTTCCCATGCCCGGTGGATACGTTGCATTACATGCGGCTTGATTTTATTATTGACAGCTTAATTTCTTGCTGATTTTAGTTGCAGTAGATTTGACCCGTGCTCATATAGAAAAATAAACCAAAGAATATAAAACAATTATTCCGTTAATGATACGGCTACGCTGTACTTATCAAACCAACGCAACGCGTTTTTGTGACTCCACTTCGCATTTTGCGATGCGCCCGTTCCGAGTGAAGGCCTCCATTGATCAGGCGGCCTCCATTGATCAGGCGGCCTCCATCATCGACTACCTGCGGTCCCAACTTGAGGCAGATGATGTCCATTTACTCGTGGAGGCGTGGCGCCTTCGAGTACTTCGCCAACGTGACGGTGAGCCTTCGTCATCAAAATCATCGGGGTCAGACGGTGATTCGATGTTCTGGCTAAGCGACTCAAACGGCGCACCGACACTCCCTTTATCGAGATATTGATCATTTTGTTTTAGCGAATCAGAACCGATCGCTAAGGAAGCGAACTCCAGCAGCGACGATTCAACGGATGAATCGTCGAGCGAAGATGAGGAGCCAGTCCGCCCGGTGCACTTTCCCTTGCTACAACGTTTTTGAACCGGTGGTGACGGTTTTTCGAACAGTCCAGTAGACTTAACTTTCGATAGCAAGCAAGAGTTGAAGACGTTTTCGCGTATTAATGCCATAATTTCTGAACGCTAGGTCTCTGCCTACTTTATATACAAGTCTTTATACGAAACATATATTATAAATCACTGTAACCGTTATCAGAATTCAGTAAGGTTGTAGCCTGTATCTTTTCAGGATTGCTTATAGAGCATAACAAAGAGTTTTTCCTCTATACAACAAGTTTGCTTGAAGTTGCATGCACCAGTAGTTATTTCCTGCTTATCCCAGTAACGCTCAAGCAACAACCAAGCATCGGCGAACCACTTTCAAGAGAAACCATCAATTTCTTCGTCGGCAAGAGACTTCAGCTGGGAACCCTGAACACAAACGCGGGTTGACCACAGTTATAGTACCGCTATGACGACGGATGCAAGCAGACGCTACACCTGGCCTCCATCTTCTTTCTCCATCCCTCCATACTCGAGCAATAGTGCGGATTTCACCGGGACCATATCCCGCCTTCGCTCTGGTGCATCATCACGTCGCCGTCAGCGCAGTGGCGATAGTGAGGAGAAAGCGGCCGATGCTAGGTTGGAGGCGGATGAATCACGGCGTAGCAGAAACGGCGACGACGACACTTAAGAGTTCGATAGCGACAGTGATGGCTGCAGCCTCGCTTCGTCAACTGACCAACTTGATACGGAATCGACCCGGCCACAGCAGAACGAAAGGGACATGACCATCATAAAGCATCTTGTGCGGATCGACACGATGATTGGGGCGACGGTGGTTCTCGGAGGCCTTGAAAACGCGCGCTTTTCCGTTTAAAACAACGAAAGAATGGCGACGCTGCTAGAGTGCACCTCGCACGTTGATTATACTGCAGAGACGGGAAACCGGAACCACACGAACAGGCGGTAGGTAGTTCATATACCGAGGGAGTCGCAAAGGATCGGCATCCACAGGCCTTTCTGGTCAATAGATTGACAATCAACTGCTGTGTGGACAAGGCCCTAACATCGTTTTGGCGACTTTGCGGACAAGATACCAGAACTCAGACGATAGACTCGCGCTTCGTTCATCTGTGACACAGCTCGAAAACAGGGCACATAAACTGCGGAAGCGTGGCGACTTCAAAATTGCTACTGTTGCCATGTGATGGAGTGGGCCGCGTCTCATATGTGCACAACCAAAGGGCAGCTTTTTCAGCATATGCGGTACATCGTGGAGCATGATGGCTCGCGTATTTGAGAGCAGCCGCACGCGTATCAGCACGAGCTACTGTTCTGGATTGCTTTACCGATACGCTGGACAATGAAGAGCAGTCGATTGGTATCACCTTCACATCGAGCCGACTGCTTCAGACAATACCACGTGAAATTCTTGGCCAGCGGTCTACAGATGTCCGACACGTACTTGGGGTGACTGACGGCGCGTACAAGCTTCACTATGGAGGGTGGACGTTTGTGTGACGTAGCGCTTGGAACTTTCGCTCCGCGGCTGCTTAGTGTCTCCTTCCTGGGCAACACGTGTGCACCCTGCGTCGGATCAGAGTGAATGTTTTCCTTGTGGATAGACGGCCCGCCCG
>LGTU01001376.1:0-13212 GCA_001314425.1 Phytophthora pluvialis | reverse complement strand
GTGGTCAAGTGTCCTCGCTCCGGTCAAGCCCAGCGTGCTCACTCCCTCCTCTTCGCCCAAGCTTCGTGTCCAAGATCCATACCTTCCATCAGGTTATGCCGATCGTCAGAGTCCTGGGAGGAGCTCCGACGACGTAAAAGAGGAAGGTCCAGCGATGGACCTCGAGGAGAAGCCTCCATCTCCTCCCCAGGTCCCTTCGGGGACCCCGCTGGTCGCGACCACAGTATCGATCCGCACGATGTCGATCCATCGGTGAAAACCGAGGGATCTTCATCTGCCACCACTCCTCCAGCCTCGCGCGCGACCTCGAAGAAGAAGACCCCGCCCATGAAGCTGAAGGCCCCGGAGTCCGACACTGAAGATCGCAGCACGCTTGAGGACTGGACGGACGATCAGCTTGAAGCAGTCTTCTACCGAAAGGGACTGTACGCGTTGCTAGCCGAGGATCCAGTTCTGAAGATCATGCGGCTGAAGCTGATCGGTGATCTTCGAGGACCCGTAACTGCGCCCACGGAAGTGTCCAACAAGCTGGACGCGGTGAAGCTCCTGATGCGCATGCTGAAGGAAGCTGGGATCGTGCCGGGAGCGTTCAACGCGAAGGAGTTGTTCGATCTGGAACTGGCCGCGATCGCGAAGTCGACGCTAACTTAGTTCGAGAAGCTAGCTGCTCTGGTCGGAGTAGTCACGCCGGCTGCGACGCTGCTAGAACCGCGTAGCGGATCCTCGCAGTACGCGTCGGTCACGTCGGATGCTGGATCAGACAGCTCGATCGAGGTGAAGCGGATGACGCTAGGACCAGCTGGCACCGCCCTGCTGGATACTCGAAAGAAGGAGGCGAAGCCGGCCCCGGGACAGGACTCGCCAGACCGCATGCAGACGTTCTTCAACGCTGCGATGTCCCGATTCTTGAAGGAGCAGCAAGGGGCCGAGATGCAACCACCACGTGAGCTGCAGGATCGGATGCCACCGCCGCGTGAGACGCCAAAGTCGCCCGAGAAGCCAAGACCGAACGATGCGCCAGACGTTGAGATGATGTCGGTCGGATCGGATCATGATCCACCTCCGGCGGACGAATACGATCCGGATGACTTGAGTATCGGCGAGCCTCGACGTGCTGTGGTGGCGACCGCAGTAGCAACGACTGGGGACGCCACGTCGGCCGCACGAATCCGAGTGTCCGCGATCTCGGAACTGAAGGCGTTCTAGGGGAAAGGCAACGACGAAGATCGCGCCAGAAGTTGGCTCGGCAAGGTCAAGTCGGCGTTCATCCGCGATCAGGCTCCAGACAGCGAGAAATGCTTGATCTTCGGCGATCTGCTCACGGGACCAGCCCGTAACTGGTACCGGCAGCTGAGTCGGACGACGCGAAGCAGCTGGAAGAGTCTGCTCGAGGATTTCCTGACCCAATACTGCGGACGTGGAGTGTCTGTCGCGAGACAGTACTACCACGCGAGGAAGCGATCCGAGGAATCACCGCTCGAGTATCTCCACCGACTGAACGTTGCTGGAATGCGAGCGAAGCTCCCGATCAAGGATGGATCGCCGGACGCTCGCCGGGAACACGTCGAACACTTCATCGAGACGTTGGACGATCGTGAACTGGCGGACCAACTGGCGCTACTGATGATCGCCGAGGCGGGCCATCTCGAAAGTACGCTGCGTGCGCGCCAGCGCGCCAAGACCCGCCAAGAAAAGGCAGCAGTCGGATCGAGCAAGTTCCGCCAGAAGGCTGCGTCGCCACCTCATCCGGCTCCCTCGAAATCGGCTCGTGCGGTTCGGACGATACGCTCAACGGAAGAACTCAGCGAGTCGGAGTCGGAAGTCAGCGGATCGGAACCAGAAGGCGATCTGCGCCCGATCTACCTCGCCGCGAAGGCCGATCGTCAGGATCAAGGCAACTGGCAGCCACCACGCCCAGGCGCGGCGGGACCGCAGGATCGATCGGACCCGAACTTCCCGTCGAAGCAATGTTCCCTCTGTGGATCCAGGAAGCATGACGACTTGAACTGCTGGAGGAGGCTGATTTGTGAGAAGTGCGGCAGAAAGGGTCATCCGTCGGATCATTGCCTCTTCATGTGCCGTGCCTGTGGCGAACTGCATGATGCCGGCAAGTGCCCGATGGAGGAGTTCTACAACTTGATCCGCCAGTGGTTCAACCCCAGCAAGCATGCCGGGATATTGCCAGCCAACGCGGAGAAGATGTTAAACTAGGACACTCGTCGGGTTTGAATCCGATACGAGCCGAGCGTTCTAGATATTGCATATTTGCATTCAAGGACAGGACATCGGTAAATCAAGTTAGCAAGCGGCCAGATCTACACGGTAATACATGTGACCTGCATGAGAAACGTACTGTGGCGATCTCAAGCCTGCGGCTGGATGATGAGTTCTCCAGGTCCGATGTCAAGGTAGCCTTGGATCTCCAACTCGGGGAACAGCGAGGTTACTGGAAGCAACGGGATCCGGAGCAGTGGTTCGCCCCTGCCACGAAGGAAGACACGTCGGGGAGTCCAAGCATCCGGCAGGTCAAGACGGTTTGGCGATCTGGGGGTGGGACGCTTCCCGATCTGCAGTCCGGTGAATCACGAGGGTACTGAAAGTGTCATGCCCCTGGGAAGTGGTTCAAGTAAGCCAAAGCCGTCACCAAGGTGAACAATGAGAAGGCCACGTTGCTCTTCAACACCGGCGCTGAAGTCTCAATTATAGACACCACCTTTGCTCGTAAGGCTGGGTGTGTCACAGACGAAAGTCAGAGACAAGAATGCGTTGGGATCGGAGAGAACACGTACATGACGGTTGGACGTACTACGATCAAGGTCACACTGGCTGGATCGTTGGTGTACTACTTCGACACTTGGGTTAGCGATCAGTCGGGACAGGAAGCGATACTTGGCATGGACTTCATGGTACCAGCCGGAGTGCGCCTCGATCTGGCAGATGGGACGTTCTGTCTCCTTGACGAGGTGCTGATTCAGCTGCTAGGACGGCGTCCGCTGTACGGCGCTGCGGTCCAGCATGTCACGCTTGACCAAGATCTCGAAGTGCCAGTCGCCGAGTCCGTGGAGTTCCCGATCCGATTCGGCAGATCAGCTAACGCGAAGCTCTGGATCACACGGGATCCAAGATGGGTGCCGACCGCTATCAGAGGTCTGGGTAGAACGAGGTATCTGCGGATCACAAGCGTGAGCGAAGAGAAGTTAGTGCTCGATCGGCACGCACGGCTAGGAACTTGGTTAGCCCCAGACGCCGTACCTCGTATGCCAGGTTTTGTTTCAGTCGGATCGCCCAGATACGCTGAGTGACAGAACCTCGCGTTCGAGGCTACCACCGAGCGACAGGAGGAACCCGGACCCGAAGAAGAGTCAGTGGAACCGCTGGTGGATCGGCCTCAATATCCGACGCCGACGCGAATTCTGAGTCGGTCGGATGGGCTTCCTAAACCAGTGGTGGCCGTAGCAACAGTCTTACCATCGCCCTGCGAAGGAACACGGGAAGGTCTGCCGAAAGCCGAGGTGAAGCGTGAAGAGGTGGACGAAGAGCGAGTCGACCAGGAGCCTGCACCGATCCCGAAAGCAGAGTCGACCAAGTCAAGACAGGATCTGCCGAAGACGGAAGTCGACCCTTCACTGGAGTCGAGATCGGATGAAGCTAAGGCCGAACATGTCTGTTACCATGAGAGCGGAGGCTTTTTCGCAGAGGATCTCGGACGGAACTTGGTCATCTTGCCCGAGGTAGCATCTTCGACTGAAGGGGTAATGATCGAAGACATTCAGGTTGGCGATCCCGATCTGAATACCCCGGAAGAGATCGACCGGCTGCGACGGATCATCTGGCGAAGGCGGCACCTGCTGATCGGCATAGGGAACGCTCTGCCACATGCGGCACGCGGTGCAATGTGCGACATCGACGTCGGTGGTGCTACTCCAGTAGCCCAGCGCGTGCGACCGGTTGCTCCACAATTTCGAGAGAAGTTGGCTGCGCTCATCAAGGGTTTGCTGTCGGCTAGGATCATCAAGCACTCGACCTCACCGTGGGCATCCCCGATCGTGATCATCATCAAGAAGAACGGCGTTGACATTTGACTCTGCATCGATTACAGAGTCATCAACGGCCTGACGCGCTTGATGGTGTATCCGATGCCGCTGATCAACAATCTTCTGGGAGACTCGGACAAGATGCTTTGGTACTGCTCTCTTGACATGGCGAGTGGATTCTGGGTGGTCACCATGACCGAGCGAGCGCGGCTGATCTCAGCGTTCATCACCCCATTCGGGCTTTTCGAGTGGCTGCGTATGCCATTCGGATTGAAGAACGCACCTCAGATCTATCAGCGGCTCATCGACAATGCGCTGTACGGACACCTGAAGATCAGCGCGGATCCAGACTTGACAGAGACGAGTGACGTCTTCGAGAGTGGCGAACCTGACATCGATCTGAAGCCGTCCGTCCTGGGACGACGATCGTACATCGACGACGTCTCGGTGACGGCCGAGTCTTGGGACACCCTTTGCGCAAAGGTAGATCACCTGCTGGACGCTTGCGAGCAGTGGAACCTCTCGGTCAGTGTGGTCAAGAGTGTCTGGGGACGCCGGAAGGCCGCCTACCTGGGGCATCAGGTGTCCGCGAGTGGACTGGAGGCCCATCCTAAGGATCTCGATTCCTTGGTCAATCTCCCGTTCCCGCGTACGCTACGACCGATGCAGTCTTTCTTGGGCAGCTTGAACTACTACAGCCGCATCACAGAGGGCTTCGCGATCTACGCTGCGATCTTGTACGAGCTGCGGGAGGTGAACTCCCACGAATTCCGCGGACGAGACGAGATTGTTACTGGAAGCCGAGAGACAGGTGGCGCTGCGTTGCCACCTGAGGGGGACGATCGCTGGGTGAGAGCCACGGTCGCGTTCACTTTGCTGAAGACAAAGATCGCGTCCACACCAATACTTCGTCACTTCGATCCGGATCGGACCCCAGTCATGGTAGTATACGCCAGTAAATGGGCGATCTCCGTGGCGCTAATGCAGGAACACGACGGTGTGTACTGGCCGGTGACTTTCACAAGTCGTACATTGAAGGCGAACGAGATCAACTACGGGATGGTCAACAAAGAGGTGTTAGCCCTTCGCCGAGTCCTGAACGTCTGCTACACGTTGCTCGTAACGCGGTCGATCAAGGTGTTGACTCGTCACTCGACGTTGGCAGGGCTGGTGAACTCATCTGGACTGGACGGTAGACTTGGCCTATGGGCTGCGTTGCTTTCTGAATGGACGCTTGAGATCCGAAAGTGTACGCAGGGCGAGGACGAAATCCTTGGTATGATCGCAGCAAGCATCACGTCTCGATCGCGCCGAAGAAACAGCCACGTCAAGTAGTCACCATGCTGCCACCGACAGTCGAGCTGGATGATAGTCTGCTAGTCGTCAGCTTCGATGGATCTGCGAGCGTCAAGCGAAAGGCCGGAACCTACAGCGTGATTGTGTGGAAACTCCCCGACTGGACGATCCTCGCCGCGGCGTCGGAATATACGGCTGACCTGACGGTCAACGAAGCCGAATATCGAGGGTTGCTACTGTGCTTCGATCTCCTGTCCGATCTGGACAGGGGGCGACTGATCATTTGTGGAGACTCCAACTTGGTGATCAGGCAGATGCGCGGAGAAATCGACTGCAAGGCACCCGGTCTGCAACTGCTCCGACAGAAGGCGCTGGAGAAACTTAGATCGTGGCCGAAGCATGAGCTCTTGCACATGAGGCGGGACTGGAATCAGAGCGCCGATCGGCTAGCAAGTACCGCGTTACAAGGTCAAGAAGACGCAGTGGTTACCTCGGAGGAAGATCGTCAGGACTTGATCACACTCAACAGGCTGGACGGGCTGCTGAAGCCAAAAACGGTTGACGCAGTCGTCCGCGTGACTGCGTTCACTAGATCGGCAAGAAGAAGACCTCCGCAGCTCGAAGTCCTGCAAGAACCAATCGTGCAACGCATGAGAAGTGAGCGTATTGTTCAAGCTCAGAACGAGGAGAAGTGGATCGCAGATCTGAAGGCGTACCTTCGGGGGGACGTAGTCAATCTTAGCACCGCTGAAGCCAAGTCCTGCGCCAAGCTCGCGGACGACTACGATCTGGATGAGAATGAGCTGCTGTTCTTCTGTCCGGTGGGCAAGCAAGTTGATGAAGATCGAGACTCGATCGCGCGGCTGGTGGTACCTGACACGTTGCAACAAGACTTTCTCCATCACTACCATGCTAGGTTGGAAGGCGGGCACCAGGGTATTGGGAGGACGTACCAGACGATCAGGAAGCACTTCCACTGGAGAGGTCTATATCGGAGTGTCCAACGGTTTCTGGGAGAATGCGTTGATTGTGAGACTGGGAAGGGGCGACCACTTATCCGGGGGGAATCGCCGGGGAACATGCGAGCCACGTACCCGTTTTAGATAGTCGCGATGGACCACATCCCGTCGCTACCCAAGTCGTTCAAGGGGAACACCGAGCTCTTGATCTGGGTCGACTTGTTCACTGGATACGTGATCGCGAAGGCGAGCGCTTCGCGCACTGCGCAGACGATCGCGGAAAACTACGAGGAGTGCGTGTTTCGGCGCTTTGGAGCGAGTGAGGCAATCCGGCATGATCGTGAACCCGGTTTTATGTCAGAGTGTTTCCGGGCTTTCAACCGTATAGTGGGCCAGAGGCAGAGGGCGACGATGGCGTACCGACCACAGGCCAACGGTACGACGGAACGCATGGTGCAGACACTGACGCGAGCGCTCAACATATATGTGGCGGATGTCAACCAGAAGGACTGGGACGAGTATGCGGAGCGTCTCACGTTCGCGCTGGATACCGCTCAGGATCGAGTTCGTGGCGACACCCCGTTCTACTTGGTCCATTGTTGGGACCCGACGTCGACACTGGAGGCGTCCCTGCCGCTAGGCAGCACGCGTCGCCGCAATCCAGATCCGCACCGATGGCGGTACCACATCCAGGTGCAGTACCAGCGAGCTCGTGAGCAGGTCAACGAGCGTCTTCGAGAAGCGATCCAAGACCGGGCCGACCAACACAATTCGGAGTTCCAGCCGCACGGGGTTGAGGCAGGGTCACAGGTGTGGCTGTTCTTGGACCGAGTGAAGGAAGGCTACGCGAAGAAGCTGGCACACATGTGGCATGGGCCGTTTCGCGTAGCAGAGATGGTGGATCGGTATGCTGCCCGGTTGGAGATCGCAGGTGCCGAGTACCGGGTCTTTCCGACGGTGCACGTGTCCAAGCTGAAGCTGGTCAGGAGTTTCCAGATCGGCCAGTCGTGTCGCTCGCTGTAGGCAAGTCTGAGCGCGTCGACTTTAATGAGGCGCTCCTGCCAGAAGACAGCTGGGAAAGAGCGTTAGATGCAAACGAGTTTGAAGTCGAGCGGATCGTGGACGTACGATTGGAGCGGAGGACGCGGTACGGGCGAGTACATCAAGAGTTCCAAGTGTACTGGAAGGGGTACGACGAGCCGACGTGGGTGGATGAGGCCGCCTTGAACTGTGGCGCTCTGCTTCGCGAGTTCGAGCGGGATCGCGTGAGCCGAAACCGGTTTGACGTGATGTAGTCCTATGAAGGGGACATGGGCGACTCTTCGCAGTAGGTTGGCTGCTGCGAAGGGGGAATGAGTGAGTGATGAGTGTGCGGGGTGGCCGCACGCTAGGAGGAAGGGTTATTTGTGAATTGTGAGTTCAGGATCAGGTGGATCGACCATGCTGATCCGAGTCTAGACGGACTCCATGCAAGAAGAAAATAGATATCGACGTTGGTTACCCGAGCTCTTATCTTGGAGGGCCACACCCATCTCACGGTAGATCTTCAGTCGCTGTTCGTGACGGTCTGGAATTTGCCTTTATGTCGCGCGAGGCGGTGGAGCAGTTATGATCGGGTACAACTTGTTGGACTTCGTGATGGCGACACGCAAGTTACCGATCGATCTGAACTTGAGGTCGATCAAGTTGATTGAAACGGGTGGATGCATACTCGATACTGCGATCAGAAGTTGGCGTTGGGTTGCATCTAGTGCATGCCGACATGTTCCCAGCACTGGTGCGATGGCTCGTGATTGATATGCGTTGGGAACGGTTGCATCGCTGTCCGGTCCGACCAACACGATCCACTGTGATCTGGTACGGCTATTCGATCGATTTCAAGCAGCAAGACCTGACAAGCGATCGCATCGTCACGACGGAGAACTTTCAGCCTTACAACATACAAGAAGGGGATAATGCGATCTCGTACCTTGCTTGATCTGGAACCGGGGCCCACTAGCGAGCCGTCTCTGCCGGGGTCGATGCAGTGGTCACCGAAAGTGGGGCGGGCGACAACACAAGCTGGCGATGACCCAGGACATCCTGAGAACATGTCCATCCTGCACAGACCACACACGAGCTCGGTCAGTGGGCCGATCAGCGACAAGTGGACGTCACCACCGTAGAAGACGACCAATTTCGCTGGGGAACGTACCTGGAGGCGTCAGGGAAGCTCTGGAGGGGCCTGATGTGGGCGCGAACAAGCTTGGAGTCACGGCGACGAAGCGGAATCAAAGGGGTGCGCCAGGTTCGAGCGCTGTCCGGCCGCCTCTCGCGGAAATGGCGGTTCTGGAGAATCGCTTGCGGGTGAGAGTGTGAGAACGAGTCAGTCCTGGCCAATCAGGGCATTTCTCGGATTTAAGAGGCGCGATTTGTTACCCGCATGGCATGCTCGCACTTAAGGGGGACGATTAGTCGCCCGCATGGAATGGGTACACTGAATGGCTCCAGATTGCCCGCAGTCATTCCTGGGCGAGACCGATCAAGTCGGGGTTACAACTGGAGGGACGACGCGTGAGTGTGCGTGGACCGACTGTTGTGAAGCAGGTCCTCGTACAGGGTGCGATTGTGGTGGAGCGCTTGCGCAGCTGAGCGGATAAGGTGATATGGGGCAATCATTTGAGCACACCCCGATCAAGATCGACATGGTACCAATTTTAGGGTACATCAGCACCCAATCTGAGTTGGGAGCCAGTNCGCACAGGGAAGACGCCGAAGACACCTGGATCGCTTGGCCAGGCCGCCACCTTCTCTCCACTCAAAGATCCCGCCAACAGGAAGCGGCAAACACGGAAAGGAACCCCCAACGACACCCCCACAAGTTGATCAAGGCACATCCAAGACCCTGATCGGCTCCACTCGACGGCCAAGTGAAGATTTCCACGCGGCTGTCACCAACAATCCTCCAAGTACCGTCCACACAAGCTCAACTCAAGATCGCACAGACTTCTTCGCCGTCACCGGAAGAGCGTAACCCGCCCAACCAACGGGTACACAAGGTGAGAAGACTTCAGCCCCCACGGACGAACGGAGTACCCCCTCCGTAAGTTGGTAGTCTGGGCAACCGTTGGCTAGCTTGGATCGCGTTAGCAATTTCGCGATTCCTGCTCCGCCACAGTAGCAGGGACCCATGGTAGCACCTCGAACGAATACAGGGGCATCGAAGGCTTGAACAGGAACTCAGCCGGCAATTCGCTGGTCTTCTTTTTGTCCGGAAGACACCACTGCCACAACTGCATGATCTTGTTGCGGAGGTTGTCCGCGCGCTTGTTACGATCCTTGAGATAGTGATGGAAGGTATGGATCTTGGACACGAAGCTTGGACGAAGCGGAGGGAGTGAGCACGCTGGGCTTGACCGGAGCGAGGACACTTAACCACTTGAGGGGTAGAAGGAAGATTCGAAAGTGATTGATTGANCAATCAGAGAGCGCCACGTCGATGCCCATCATGTACCCACAATCTTGTACCCACGAGTGGCGTAATCGATGGAGCGTAATCAACGTGGGTTGGTTCGGGCTAACTGGTTCACGGTTAAGAACCGCTATCAAACCAGTTACCCTCAATAGATTGCCATAACAGACGGCACGGATAGCCTCGAGGAGAGGTGAATTCTCACCGAGTTTTGCCACCAGCTTCTTCAGCGCTGTCTCAATGACGGACTTCAACATCCAGTGGCCACACTCCCACAGAGCAACCCCAACTTCATTGCTCTCCGACTCTTCGTGTTTCTCACCACGAGCTTGACGCCAGATCTTGACGGTGTGTGCAGTCTTGGAAGCGCGAATTGGGATGTGGACGTCCGGGAGAAATGGTTCGACGTCGAACAAACACGCGTGGCGGGGAAACTTCTTGATGAAAACTTGGTATGGATGATCGGGATTCTTCCAGTCCGCAAAAGCCTTGATCCCTTCAAGAGAAACCTCGGTGGCGAGATTTACAGGAATGGGCAAGGGTGTACGGAAGTTAAGGATCTGAAGCCAGCATATCTGCGCAGTCCTGGTACGAAAACCTGGCTCCACGAACGGGGTCGCTATCTCCAATGTCTTGGACGATGGCTTCACCAACGGCTGCCATCCGCGAATCTTAGCGGGAAGCCGCTTTGGCAGCTCGACTTTCTCTGGGTCGGATCCGAGCGCAGACTTCAATCGTGACAGGACCACGGTGTGCGGCGGTACGGCTTCACGAATTGACACTGTCTACCGGGGAGCCAATGCGGGCATTGGAACCGAGATGTGACGCGACCGAGGCTTCACTGCAGCGCTCACACGTTGAGCCTGCAACTCCCGTTCAAGCCCCACCATCTCTGTCGCAGTCAGCATACCGTTATCCTTTTCCTCTTTCAGAGCTTCGGGAGAGCGAGGAGGGCTCGGTTGCCGAGATTCAGAAGCCGGCGAACATGACCCAAGGAGAAATTCGCTGCTCACCGCCTCCTCAGCGAGTACACGTGCCGAGGTATCACGAGCACGAACAGCGGCCGAACGCTTGGATCGACTCAACGTTCCAGAAGAAGAGGAGTTCGAAAGTGCTCCGGAGTCGGAGCGTGTAGCTTGGTCACCTGCTGGCGACGCCAAATCCAGCGTCGGGGCATCAGGCACAGGTTTCGAAGGACACAACGTAACGGAGGCAACTGGAGAAAGAAGCCGTGAACGAGGAGTCGACACCTTCACGGGTGTAGGCAACGCCACAGGCTTGGGCTTGGACAGTGATTTGGATAGCGACTGAACTCTTCTCGAGGACTGCAAGCGAGCTTTCCGTGGGGAGTGAGAGATAGGAGCCGGGCTCTTGCTGGAACCATGGTCCGGGCGAACTTTCTTGACCTTGCGTGAATTACACGATTGATCTGCTATCACTCTGGATCGCTTCCCAAGGGATGGCGAAGACGAGACGCGAAACATCGGTGACGAGGTGGAAGTCGTCGGATCACTGTGGCCACCAGAACCACCTTCGTTATCCGTACCGAGTCCCAGATCCACATCTCCAGTTGTATCTGGATGACTGGTGGAATCCGAGAGCTCACCGACAGATAAAGTGTCTCGCAGGTGATGCACTTGGCGAGCCAGCTCAAGCGCCTGAGCCTTGGCCGACATAGTCGGGCTGATCTCTCGGACCAAGTCTTGTACGATCTCAGTAGCGACTGGATCTAGACCCAACAAACCGACGTCGAGTTCTCCGACGCAGCCACCTGCAACATGACAACACAATGTGATGAGACTTCGCTCCGCCAAAGGGGGCAAGCAATCGCAAAGTGGCACCTACCTCTGGAAAGAAGTAACAGCGTGTCAGCATCTAAGTCACGATCGTCCACAAACTGCCGCAAATACCGGTTGGCTCGAAGTGTCTTCTCCACGGTGAACATCATGTCCCGGAGCAATCCACGTTGAGCCCGGTCAGCAGTAGCGTCGCCCTTGTCAGCGAGGTATCGTTGGAGGATGCCGACACGCTTCGCGCTGGATGCCAATCCCTCTTGTAGAGCTGCCAGTCACGCTTGATCTGGGCCGCAAGAGAATCACGGGAAACGTCGGCAGCCTTGAGACGAGCAGTAATCTTGGCCGTGACTTCACCCTGAGTATCCACGTACGCTTGCATCTGCATGAGCTGGTTGTCGCCCGTGATTCGCGCAGTTTCAGAAGCCTCGAGTGCTCGCTTCAGCTCGTCGTTCTCAGCGCGTGTCTCTCGGGTGCTTCCGAGCAGCCTCAGCTATTTTTCGAGTTGGGATTGCAGTCGACCGAGTCCTTGAGCAAGGTCGCGGGGATCTTCGACGGGTCGACCAACAGCGACGGCAAGGTCCCCGATTGACAAAGCCTCGGCAATCGAGTGATCGCGAGCTCGATCACCTCGCTGCGGCGAACTCAGGATCAACTGCATCAAGCAGCGTGTCACCTTGATGAAGCGGGTGAGGACGCGACCACAGAAGCGGACTGGGTGCAGCTTGTCGTCGTGCATCTGCATCATGGTACTGCTGAGCGCCCAGTCATTGGCAAATACCATGACATGGACCTCCTTCGCTGAGTCAAAGTGTCGTAGTATCGGAGCTTCAATCACTTTACGCTTCAACTCGTCGAACGAAGCACGGGCGGCAGTCAGGTCACCCCCGTCCGTGAAGTTGTCTTCCTTGAGTTGATAGAGGACAGCCCCATACAAAGCCAAGTTCTGAATGAATCGGCTGTAGTAGTTCAGGGCTCCAAGGAATGCTTGCATGCCCTTCTTCGACTTCGGAAATGGTGATTCTGCGATGGCCACCAGTTTCTTGGGGTCAGCTGCAATACCTTGCGCTGTGACTTTATGCGATAAAAAGTCGACTTGTGGCTGGACGAAAATGCTCTTGCCAAAGCTCACACTGATCCTGCACTCAGCGAATCGGGTGAGCAGTCGGTCCAACGTTGCCAGACACTCGTCGAAACTCTCCCCGCCGAAGCGAATATTATCGACAAACGATCTACGTCCAAAGACAGGGATTAGCTTCGACTCGTCGTGTTCTCCTGAACTGAACATATCACTATCCGGGCTGTTGATGAGCTCCTGGAGCGGGTCTGACTCGTCGAGGGCACGACAATCAGCATCGAACTTTGTCACGGGGTTCGCTGAGTCGTCGGACCGAGCCAGTTGAGCGGGTTGGGCTGATCGCTGAGCTGCTGCAGCCTTCTCGGCTCGCCGCACCTTCTCGGCGAACGACGTCCAGCCACCCTTAAGCTGCACATATCCCCAGATTGCATTATCAATGAGTCTTTGATATATCACCGGCGCATTCTTCAACCCGAAAGGCATTCACAGCCACTCGAAGTGACCCAGGGCGCACACAAATGCCGAAATGTGTCTTGCTCGCCGAGTCATCATGACAGCCCAAAATCCACTGGCCGCATCGAGCGAGCAGAACCAAAGGTAA
>LGTU01001375.1:0-28253 GCA_001314425.1 Phytophthora pluvialis | reverse complement strand
CCCATCACTTTCGGTGGCAGTGCTGGAATGAAAGCCAGTGCTGGAGGAGCACCACGAAGTTGGCTATGATTGGCTAAAATATTTGTATGCATACTTTCTAAATAACCTCGTGTGTCACAACTTTGTGTCTGTCATATCAATCCGTCCAAAACTGTAACCTGTGACTATTGCCGCTACCTCCTGTACATGTATCCGGATACTCGTCGTGCATCCTGTCAATGGCTGGTCGGTCTTCGACCGAGGAAGTTTCTCATCGCATCCCAAAGCATGAGCAAGCGTTATGGTCATTTCCGCATCGGCACAGCTGCATGGTCTGTAAATTGATCCGTCCAAGAGGGCGCCGTTGGGCAGCCGTGGGCACGCTCTCTTTGCTCGGCCGCACGTGTGTGTTTACAACAACATTCGTCCCAGCCACGCAATATGCAGCTACAGGAGAAGACACCTCCGTTGATGCCTAGAGAAGGCCCAATCTCTTTGATCACCCCTCTGGTTTACAGTAATGTACTGTCAGTAAACTTTACTGGTTGCTGCATGATCTGCTCGCCAGCTCCGGACGTACCCGTGTGTACATGTATTCATCATCTCTATACCAGCACCAACCCCATGGCGGTGCCAACACCAGGCTAGTTTTGCCAGCACGAACTGAGTGCAAGTACTTTGAATCCTCGTGCAGCCAAACTGCTACAGTAACACTTGCGTGCAGCAACTGCACGGAGTTGCGCTGTAGCAATGGTGACCTGGAAACCAGCTTTTGGTAGGCACAGCACACTGTACTGTACGCATGAAGACGCGAGGTGCTCGCTAATCAGGCTGCTGGGCGTACATGCACGACGGGCGTTGAAAATCTCAGATGCCAGTTTTGTTAAGGCATAAGTGAGTCAGCATTGAAAATGGGCTGCAATACCTACAGTACATGTAGATGTCTTTTCTCAATTTAAAACCATTCATTGTCCAATGCGAGGGCTCTTCTGCTTCTCCTGGATGTACTTACACACGGATGCAGTGATGAGGTCGCCGTTCAAGATTGGCTGAATGACCTCGAGGTCCTTCTTGAGAATGGGATCACTCGCCAGCAAGTTGTAGCGATACAAGACCACCCACCGCAGAGTCACGGATGCTGTCCTCCCCGTCTCCAGTTCTTTGCGAGGCGTGATGCTCAGACCGCAAATACCATACTCCACGGGGCTTGCTGCGGGCACGGGGTGCAGTGGATCATCCGTAATAGCGTCCATGTGAACTACGCCATGAGACGGAGTGAGCTCGGTGCAGACGACGTGGTTTACTGTCGTTGGTAGACCTGCCCCGTCGAGACTTAAGCGATAGTAAGCTGCTGGAGAGTCCGGGTTGCTGAGCCTCGTTCGCTTCACATTGACTCCGAGGTGGCGCTTCATGGACGTCGGGATGTTCTCGAAATACGCCAACACAGCTTCATAGACCCCCTCCAGGGACGTGTGCGGGATTTCCGACATGAACACGCTCGTAACGAGTGTGCAACCTTTGCAGCCCGTAATGTCGATCAGAGAAAGCGGCGTCACCGGTGCGGCTACAGTGCGTTCGTCTCGGTTCTTCATCACATTGTCCACAGCCAGCTGGGAGAACCGGTTCAGGATAGACGGCACACTGTTCAAGGAGCGCTCGCTGTGGGCCAGCAACTTCTTCTCGCGCTCTTCTGGACCTCGCCCCAGGTGTGTATCAAAGTGCAGTGCCTTCAAGATCTCCTCACCGCTCGAGTGCAAAGGTGCTCGCAACATGGCTGACTGCAGCGTAGCGAACAATAGCTGCTGCTGCAGTTGGATATGCTCGAGCTCGTTGTGCGCGTGTTCGGCCTGGTTCACCTCACGCTTTTCGCAAGCTGAGTCTTGCGCCACTGCCAGCACACGTTCATCCGGAAGCTGCGACGTCCACTTGGATTGGAGAGTTCGAAGTTCTTCTTCCATGGACGACACTTGTGCTCTTAGCATACGAATCTCATGCGTGATGGTAAGAGGCGACTTGTTGGCAATGCGAGGTCTGCCGCGCGAGCGACGGACTCGAGTCACCGCGAGAGTATCCTCGTTCGCGTGAGGAGTTCGTTGTCGCTTCTTGATGGTCTGGAAGGCTGCATCTGGGTCGGGGCAGCTCCGGGACCTGAAAGATCCGCTCAATTCAGGACTTCGGGCCATGAAGACGACCGTCCGAAGGGGGGGGGGGGGGCAGATTTTTATGTGGACTCGAGGGAGGATGTTGCAGATTGTTGTGTCCAGGAAGGGAAGGGGCCCGCGACTATCTGAGATGCACAACGAAATTGCGACACGAGCGTCATACGGGCTCGAGGTGTGCGGCAGGGAGGCGAATCGATTACGAAGCTCGTCACTTGGGGAGTTGTAACTACTGTACATACATGTACCAAGTTGTATTAATAACCAGCCAAACAAACAGCAGGCACGCTTCTCCATGTACCTCCCATCTCAGTCAAGTGCCCTCTCTTGCTACAATCTCCTAAGAAAGCACGCAAGGGCACGAAAGGACCAGCTTGCACATACCAGTGCGCCAAGGTGCCAATATAACAGCGATCCAAAATTTCGGCAAAGCGTTGGCAAAAAATGAAGATGTCGTTGCACTGTACTCTACCAGTCCCTCACTGGATCTCTGCGTGTACAAGTGGAATTAGGGATGCTTACACCACGCTGCACGATGCGTTTGCTAATGTGGTTAATCACTGACATTGGCCCCGACCCCTCCACGCATCACAGAGGTTCGCTGGAGCATGTTGTGGTCTGCCTCATAAGCCTAAGAAATGTTTTGGTGTCAAGTTCAAGCTGGTATCGGAACCCAGGTGGAAAGGAAGCTAAACAGCAATTTCAAAGAACCATAGTATTTTTGGTGAAAACTTAGTTTGATGATACTTAGTACGAGTATTTAGTAATGCAGTACATGAATTAAGGTGTTGGATTGCTTACCACGTTTGCACGCTACCGTCTACACATGTAACTCACACCCTGAACAAACCAAACCACGAAACGCTCAAGAAATTGGTTTGCTCGTAAACTACGCGGGCTTGTGAACCAAAATTACGTNAATTTTGGTTTGGTTTGAACGGGGCCTGGTTTGGTTTGGTTTGGTTTGTTCAGGGCGTGATGTACCTACTGTAGGGCTGTTTCGTGCAGCGCATGAAATAGAGCTACACAATTTACATGGTATTATCATATTAAAATATGATAATACCATGTAAATTGTGTAGCTCTGTTTCAAGCGTTTTCATGCAGGTGCATGTATTATGATACAGGATTTCGTTTAGGTCTTTTGACTGAAACCAGTTTTCCAGAACCTTTTGCGGTGACGACGGACGAAGTCTTGACCACGTGTTGACGCCACGAGCTGGAGAGTTGCGATACCGGGTACATACGTATTCGTACGGAACCGCAGCAGGTGATGTAGTTTACAGCACCTGCCACAGAGACTACCGAACTTGCGTCTCGTGAGGCGCCTATAATAGTGGAAGGGCGATTATTTCCGTCGTGTGCTTATCTCGCTGTTGTGGCTCAGCAGCTGTGGAAGTTGCGCACTCGATTCTCATCTGCATGTGCGCTGAGCAACTTTCAGGGGCAAGACGGGAACCGTCTTGTAGGCTTCCGAATACTTTCCCATTAACCTAAAGGTTAAATGTATTGGTGCGGTAGGCATGTTGGACACGCGTGGACAGCTCAAAGGTGGTGCAACACGCATTATAACAGAGCTCGAGCTCCATATATAGGTAGCATCCCATTTCCTATTCTAACTCCTTCTTTGGCCGTTTTCGAACTTGCGTAGTTTTGATCAAGTCCCCGGCACAGGTTGACAGCTACAACATGCCCCTGTAGGAAGATCGTACATACACGTGCTTGAGTTTCCTGTTTTCAAAGCACCCCCAAGCGATTATTTTCTTGAAAAGTCATGGCAGCGAATGTACGATCCATCTATATTCCTCTGCGTATTCGGCTACTTCTCTACTCGCTGCGAGGACTCTGTTGCTGAAGCTCCTGGATATAACTGCACACTGACGCAGTGATGAGATCGCCGTTGAGAATAGGACGAATGATCTCCAGGTCCTTTCGGAGGGCAGGGTCGTCTGGAAGCAGCTTGTAGCGGTACAAGACCACCCACCGCAGCGTCACAGCCACAGTTCTCCCTGTCAAAGGCTCTCTCCGCGGCGTCATGGTAAGCCCAGAGATGCCGTACTCCAACGGACTCGATTGTGCCATTGGGTAAAGCGGGTCGTCAACGACTGCGTCCATGTGAATCATCCCGTGCGACGGTGTCAGCTCCGAGCTCAGGATATGGTTCACGTTCGCTGGTAGCCCGACCCCGTCGAGACTCAATCGTCAGTAAGCTGCAGGCGCATCCACACCGTTCAGCCTCGTGCGCGTCGCGTCGACACCAAAATGGAGCTTCATTGTCGCGGGGATGGCGTCGTGATACGCTAGAGCGGCCGCGTACACATCTTCTATCGAAGCGTGTGGGATTTCAGACATGAACACGCTGGAGACGAGAGTATGGCTCTTGCACCCGGTGACGTCAATTTGAGAAACCGGCAGCACTGATTTGCTGGCGGGGTCTCCTTCGTCTTGAAGCGCGCGTACTTTATCGACTGCCATTTGCGTAAACCGGCTCATCATCGACGGCACCGTTGCGAGCGAGCCAGCATTGTGTGCAGCCAACATCTTGCTGCGCTCCTCTGGGTCGCGTCCGAAGCGAGTGTCGAAATGTAGCGACTTGAGGATGTCCTGGCCACTCGAGTGAAGCGGAGCACGGAAGATGGCCGCCTGGAGCGTCGCAAACATCAATTGCTGTTGCAGAAGCATCTTCTGTAGTTCGATGTGAGCTGCCTCGGTCACAGCGACTTCGCGCCTCTTGGAAGCTGTATGCTGCGCTGTGGTCAACACGCGCTCGTCCGGTAGTTGCTTCGTCCATTTGGATTGCAACCCGTGGAGCTCCTCCTCCATGGAGGCTACTTGCGCCCTCAGCAGACGAAGTTCATGGGTGGCAGTGAGCGGCGTTTTGTTGGCAATGCGTGACCTTCCGCGCGATCTCGTAGTTCCTTGTAGCGCGGAGACGATGTCGTCGTTGGTTAATGAAGCCCGGCGTCGCTTCTTCGTGGCTTGTATCGTAGAGTCTGCTCGAGATCTGAACGACGAGTTCATTCCGGGATGAGGGTCAATGAGAACCACGTTGGTCGGACGGGGGCTCATGGAACGCAGTGGCGCAAGTAGTCGACGCGGGGTCTTCGGACTGTTGTGTTACAGGTACTCGGGAAGTACCTACCAAGCTGGAGGTTGATCAGTGTGCTCCACCGAGCGGGAAAGTTGCCAGTTGTCAATTGGCACTTGTGTGCACTGATGCCTTCTGGAAGGGAAGGGTGGCTACGAGCGAGCTTTGTGCTGCGTCGGCTGTTTTCGCGTCTATTCTAAAACACACAGGACGTGCACACGAAATACATGTACAGGTACTGTACCTGAGAACAGGAGTGTCGATTACGAAGTTTACTGCCGCAAACTGTCGTATGTGGCGAAAGCTTCCCTTGATCACCGAAAGCGGCTCCGATCAGTACAAGCGAAGCAGCGAAGGTCTGCGTGTGTGTGTGTGAACGAACTACCTGAATGCTGCAGCATGAGGAAAACTATCGTGACAGGCCCGAGCACAGCTCAAGGATTTCCCGCGCCTTGTGCTGATCAAGTTTCATATGGCGAGCACCACCATCCGTCCGACTCGCTCTCTCGCCCAAACCCTCCACACATCAAGTCCAAGATTCACGGTTTGTCACGTCTCGGAAAGCGTAGTAGGAATCTGAAGGGGGTATGTTCAAGGTGGTTCTCAAGAGGAAACCGCTGTAATGGTGCATTCTTCAGCTTGCGCCTCAAGAGAGAGGCGTGGGGTGCTTGGTAATGTAGGGTCATACACTCTACGCATGCGTTTGGGGTCCGCCAACACGCATTTTTTTAAGGCTTGCTTCCATGACTCGCGCGATGAAACAGCAGTTAGCCTCAAGCACGCCGCAACGGTGAGAGCAATGACAGAAGCCAGTTAATCAGAGTGTTTGGGGGCTTCTGCAAGCTGTGATCTGTCCGAATGATTACTGTAGCCGTGACAACGGATCAATACTTCAAGTTCATTGGTGCGGTTGCGGCAGCAGCGTCCTCCGTTATTTCGTGGCGCACACAGCTATTGGTACGGAATAGCATTGTGCTGAATGCCCCTGCTCCATATAGACCTGCTGCTGACTTGGTTGGGCAGGTGGAGCTGCAGCTTTTGCCGAACGAACATGCAACCCCCTTCCTTTCTCGATTACTCTCCAGCACCTCCTTGCTCATTTACTTGTGCGCTCCGATGACTCACCCATCGACGGCGCTGCCCGCTCATTGCAATACATGGCATGCTTATCCGTCTGAACGCATTACGTCAATTGAGTCTTCGTCAATGCTCATGATGGCGTCGCCCGAGTGGGGACCCGAAGACCGCCCCTTCGTACTGAACGTGGCGTCTGGGCCTGAGAAGCTTAGCTACGTGAAAGTCAACGCCACGCTGTCGATGGAGTGGAGACTCATGAGACTGGTGTATTTACTAACCGTAAACAAGAGTTAGACTAGAAACGCGTAGTAGACAGGAGATTGGAAATCGGCCACTGTGGCCACTGAGCTTTGTTTGTAGAGTTCACATCGAATTCGCAGATACTAACTGGACGGCTACTTCGGGGTATCTAGTTGTCTACGTCCTGCAAAACGAGTCCGAAGTATTCAAGCTGTTCACGGTAAGGTTGGAAGGGCGCTACGTTCCTGACGGTGGGGTGGCGACGAGTAATAGCAGGGGAGACAACCGCCAACACTCCATTAAACCTGGGTCTTACACGCTCACCATGCACAAACGAAAACGTTGCACCTTCCAACGTTCTCTACGGGCTTTGCTACTGCTTCTGATGCTGCTGAATGTAGCTGCACACCGAAGCAGTGAGCAGGTCTCCATTCAAAATGGGCCGGATGATCTCCAGCCCCCCCTCGATCACGGGATCGCATGGCAGGATGTTGTAGCGGTACACGACGACCCAACGCAGCGTCACAGCCAACGTTTTACCCGTCACGGGCTCTTTCCGAGGAGTGATAGTGAGACCGCAGATTCCATACTGCGAGGTGGCAGACGCCGACACGGGATGCAACGGGTCTTCCATGACTGCGTCGATGTGGACCATGCCGTGCGATGCCGTAAGCTCCGAGCACACGACGTTGTTCACGGTCGTTGACACTCCCGACCCATTGAAGGTCGAGCGTCGGTAGACGACAGACGACTCGGGGTTGTTCAGCCTCGTACGGTTCGCGTCAATACCGAAATGCTTCTTCATCGACGAAGGGATAGCGTCGAAGTACGCCAGCACGGCCGCGTACGCCACCTCCAGGGAAGTGTGCGGGATCTCCGAGATGAACACGCTCGAGATCAAAGTGTAGTCTTTGCAGCCGGTGATCTCAATTTGAGACAGGGGCATCACGGACGTCTCCACGGCGTCGCCGCTCTGCTTCGCCAGTGCCTTGTTGACCGCCATTTGCGAGAACTTGTCCACGATAGACGGCAGCGTGGCGAGGGACCGCTCGTTGTGCGCAGTGAGCATCTTGTCGCGCTCCTTGGTCTCGCGTCCTAGTTGAGTGTCGAAGTGCAGCGCCTCGAACATTTCGCTCCCACTGGAATGCAGCGGCGCGTGCAGAAGGGCAGTCTGGAGCGTGGCAAACAGGAGCTGCTGCTGTCGAAGAAGCTGCTGGAGTTCCCTGTGTGCCTTCTCCGACAAATTGGCCGCGTGCTTCTCGCGAGCGGAACCGTGTGCGGAGACCAGCGTGCGTTCGTCCGGAAGCTGTCTGGACCACTTGGCCTGCAGGCCTTGGAGTTCGTCCTCCATAGAAGCCACTTGAGCTCTTAGCATCCGGATCTCGTGCGTGGCCGTGAGCGGGACTTTGTTCGGGTCGCGGGGCCTGCCACGTGGACGCGTTGTGCCCCCCGTGAGTGCGAGGATCAGCGCTTCGTTGGTTTCCGGGACTTCGCTAAAGCGACGGCGCTTCTTGGTAGGCTGTGCGTTGGCACCCGGTTCGGAACAGCTACGGGCTCTGCGGGGAGAGCTTATCCTCGGAAGGGGGGCCATGACTACCATGCTTTCAGGGAGCAGGGGGGAGTTTGATGCGAGGAATACTTGGTATTAATGTGGGTATTTGCGTGTCGACAAGTCAAATCGCGACTGCGGTGCCCCGAGTTGTCTCCCCTCTGGCTGCTTGAAGAATGAGCGAGACACTCGAGCCTGTTCTTTCGGTGGCATTGCAACGTTTCATGTTTGTTTGCAGGCGGCTGGTTTTCAGCGAGCTGCTTCACGTGTTTCCCACGCCCCAGCCCTCCACTGACTCCCCTCCACTCCACGCCTCATAATCTTGGCAGCACCACCGCCATACGATTCAGCAGTGACAACTGATTGCTGCGGTTCACCGCTCCAATACGCGTAATGCTCGCAAACGCAAAAAGCTGCACACTGGACACTGGACACTGGTCTAATGGGGCATTCATAACATACAAAATCATCAGGGACTCGATAGTCGCCAAACCTACATGGATCTCAGAGCGAGCTCTTGCTGTCACCATAGTTATTATAGTAGGGCTGGCTGCAGCCCCGTCGTTCGAGCTCCACCGTCCAAGTGGTGAGGGTCACGTGAACAAAATGCGTCAAATTTCCGAGCGTGAAAACGTTCGAGTCCCCATCCCTGGAACGGGGTACACTGTGTGTAGTGTGCACTGCCCTCCGAAGTTTTGTTGGTAAGAGCTATGGTCATCTTTGTGCATTGACCATGCCATCGCCGATGGCAACAGATCAAGAGATAACATTGTTCCCGCGAAGAAAGCTTGCTTTGGGGAGGTTGAGATACAGTGTCCTGTCCTGTCCTGGCTCAGAGTTTGGAGACCGAATCTCCGCGCGCCCTCTTTATCTCTTTACTGCGGCCCGTCCATCTGTCAGGCCTTCACGTATTGTAGGTACCTGCAAGTTGTAGTGCAACATCCTCAAGATCGACGGGTAAGTATCCCAACGATACTCAGCGTGGCGCAGTTGTCTGTGTTGCAGTCGGTCCGCACAGCTCAACCAGCTTGACCTCTTTGTGGCAAAGGATCTGATCCTCCACTCATACAAACCGTCGAAAACTACCACGAGTCATTGGGACCGCGTTGTCGTCTCCCTGGATCTGCTCGGTCAGAAATGAGGCTTGTTGACTGAAAGCGGGTTGAGCCCTGCAACCTGGTTGGAAATGACCTTGGACAGCTCAAGTGACAGGAGAGTGGTCCGCCGCACCGGCAGCGACAAGATTTTGCCAGTCACGCGCTCATCCCGCAGAGTCCATACTGTACAGGTCCGTCGTGGATCTCCAATTCCAGAGTGATGGCGTCGATGTGAAGCATACATATGGTATCATACATTTTCGTGTAAGCTCTGAGCACAGGACGTGGATCGCGGTTGCCGGAATTCTGTTCGCTTTGAGAGTCAAGCGCCCAACATACAACCGGGGAGTCTGCGCTGGTCGAAAAGTGGCGCTTCATTCAACTTCGACATACGCCACGACAGCTTCCTACACTTCTTCCTCCAACGTCGCGTTTGGGATCTCGGAGGCGAACTCGCTAGAGATGACTGAACTGAGGGTTTGAGCACCCACGCGCTACGCTTCACGAGTCCTATTACCAAACTTACAACAGTTCAAAGCCTCCTATGGAGCTCTGGTTCGAAATGTCCGGTAGTAGACCAACGACCAAGCGAGCTGTGTAGCATCACAACAACGTTGCATTATCTAACAGTACGGCAATTCAACGCTACTGCACTCTCGGGAGACATTAAACCCTAACTTACCTATCGATCAAATTATTGCACCGAGTTCACTCGCTTTGAGGGGCTGGACTGCTGGTTATCTTGGAGATAACCGCACACTGCGGAGGTGATGAGATCACCGTTCAATATGGGGCGGACATTCTCCAGCTCGTCACGGATAACGGGATCATCGGGCAACAGGTTGTAGCGGTAGACAACTAGCCACCGCAGCGTCACCGAGGTGATCTTCCCGGTCTGCGGCTCTTCCCGGGGCGTGATGGTTATCCCGTTGAGCCCATACTGCACCAGGCCTGTCGAGGACACCGGGTGCAGCGGATCGTCCGTGATGGCGTCGATGTGGAACATCCCGTACGACTTTGTGAGCTCGGAGCACAAGACGTGGTTCACCGTTGCTGGGACTCCGCTGCCGCCGTCGAGATTCAAGCGCCAATACACGACCGGAGAGTCCGCGTTGTTAAGTCGCTTGCACTTGGCGTCAATGCCAAAATGGCGCTCCATCCACTCTGGAATGTCGTCGAAGTATCTCAAGATGGCCTCGTACACTTCCTCTAAGGAATCGTGCGGTATCTCGGAGATGAAGACGCTAGAGAGGAGAGAGAAGTCCTTGCAGCCGGTGATGTCGATCTGGGACAGCGGGGTCACGGGTTTGCCTGCGTCCTCCCTGTTCCTCTGTGCGAGGACCTTGTCGGTCGCTACTTGAGCAAGCTTGTCCACGATCGACGGCAGCGTGGCTAGGGACCGCGCGTGATGCACCAGGAGCGCTTTCTCGCGTTCTTCCGCATCGCGACCGACTTGAGTCTTAAAGTGCAGCGCCTTGAGGAGATCCTCTCCACTCGAGTGCAGTGGCGCGTGAAGGAGAGCAGACTGCAGTGTAGCGAACATCAATTGCTGCTGGATGAGGATTCCTTGGAGCTCGCTCTGCGTGGCTTCTGTCTGGATGACGTCGTGCTTCTCACGCGCAGAAAGTTGAGCGACGGCGAGCGAGCGCGTGTCCGGGAGGTGATCCTCCCACTTGGACTGCAGCTCCCCCAGCTCCTCCCCCAAGGCCGCCACCTGAGCCTTGAGCCGACGAATCTCGTGCGTGGCACTGAGCGGCGTCTTGTTAGATACGCGGGGTCTGCCGCGCGGATGAGTCTCAAAGTGCCGGATAAACTCATCATGCGCTTGCGAGGGGCGAGGCCGCTTCTTGGCGCAAGTCTCGGAGTCTGCGTCGGAGTTGCTCTGAGACCTAAACGGTGAGTCCCTATCCGGAAGAGAGGACATGAGAGCCACGTCGATGGGGGCCTAAGAGACTCAAGCCAAAGCTCAGGGAGGCGACTGTCAATTTGAAATTGTGACGAAAGGGGTGGCTATCGACGCAGCTTCGCCAGGCAGCTGTGCGCCTATCTACGGCATAAACCACCGCCGCAACACGGCAGCAGTGTGCCAGTAGATCATAAGGATCTGAGGCGCTCAGGTGTTTTCGGCGACGATTACGAGGCTTGCCGCATCAAGCCTTGTAGCAAGCCAATGCGACAATGCAGGCACTCTTCTACTTCGAAGTACGTCTTGCCTTGCCTACAATCTCGCGAAACGTGCCCACGAGCGCACGCATTGAACGTTCGCATCGTATGGGGCCATCGCCAATGGCATCATCGTAGCCTGTTGAACCTGCTTGGCGACTTAAATGTAAGTACTGTACACACCTGCTCCGGGTTTGATCCGTATGTGTATGCACCTGCTTACCAGGCAGAGTAACCATACGTTTTTTAGGTCTAAACAATACCCTCGTGACGGTGCGTGCAAGCATACAGTACAACATGGTTCCAGGTGGAAAGCACCGTCGCAACCACACTGCATTGCTGCTGTTCTTGGTATCAATTCACTTGCCCGGAGAAACGTCAGCCTGGGCGAGTGCGTCCAGCCGTGTTGACCAGGTTACGGCCATAAGGGATGCTCTAAGAGCATCTCCAACGGTGCACTGTAAACGGCAACGGCAAAGGATTTAGAGTGATTTTTTACCGTGACATCGTTTTTTTATTCCCACCGGCTCACTGTAAACGCTAAACGGGAAATTTAAAACTGTAAATGTGTCGTTCTCACGGCAAAGAGGTCAAGTTTGCCGTGAGGACGCCAAAGTGCCGGCAAATCGAGGAGCGACGTGCATTTCCCCCCAACCTGGCAATCCCACACATCGCCGAGCTACCCCCGCCGTCTCTGAGCGCTCCGCTGTGCCCCAGACACTGCCCCGCCCAAGTACCTGCTGAGCTGGAGAAGCCCCTCGCGCCCAAGTACTTGCGGAGCTGGAGAAGCCCGTCGAGCCGAAGAAGACCAGCGTGCCCAAGTTCCCCGGCGTGCAGACGAAGCCCGCTATGCCCAAGTGCCCCACCAAGTTTGGCTGCTACTCTAAGCCAGCCCTGAACCAGTAATGTCGTCGACACCACCACCGTTCACAGAGGCTGGGCCTTCCGGCGATTCGCGTAAGCTCCTCCGTGGGCGAAGTGAACCAACACACTCTCTGGGAAGGACGAAGGGGAAAAACGGCATCCGAAACCGCCGTCGAAATAGCCTCGCGTTGTACACGGGGTCACGGGCGAAGTAGTCTAGATACAGTTGCCGGTGTCCAGCAGCATGGTCACGCCTAGCATTCGCGCTGCGTCCAGGGCGTGAGCCACCGCGCTTCTTTAGTAGACCCTCGGTAAGCGCCAAAGCCGTGCATGAGCTGGTGGCCGCCGTGAGTAGCAGCATTTCTGCAGCTTCGTCGTCATCTCCTTCGGCGTGAGCTTCGCGAAGACGCTTGATACGTGCCATCCAGTCCTTGTCCTCCGCCATTGTCGAGGGGTGCAACGTTTTTGGCGTTTGGCGTTTAGAGTGCATTGGTGTGACAAAATTTACAAAAACGGGAAAATATCATTGCGTGCTTGTAAATTTCACTGTAAGTGCTCCTATGCCGTTGCCGTTTACAGTGCACTGTTGGAGATGCTCTAAGAGTCTATCCGGTTCTCTTATTTCCACCTCTTTCTGATTGTATGTAGTGCAGGTCTCAATCGTTCACGGTATCAATCGTTCATGGTATCGCTGGTGCGAAGTAAAATAAAGCTGCAGATGATTTTGGAAGCTTTGTACTGCATTAACAAGACTTGTTGATGGCATGAAACGGTTGGCGACGACCCGGCTCTCAAAAATCCTATACAAATACATAGTCACCATTGTAGGATTTGCTTGTGAAACGCATTGATTTCCCTAATATGTATGATCATCTGTAAGGATGTTCATTATGCGGTGCTTTCAGTAGCGCTGGCGGTTGTGTTGGTGATCGTCGCGGTGCTGGAGTCTGCGTCTGCGCTCGTCGCGGTGTTGGACACCTTCACCGAGGTTATTGTACGCACGCTCAAATGCACATGGTCGCTCTCGCAAAACGTGTCGTCTACGAGGGGTTGTTTGACTGGAGCCCCCCGAGCTTCGTCGCCTCGCTTCATGCGGTGGGTCGCTCATGCTTCTCGAAAGTGAACCTCCCACCAAAAAATATATAATCCAAATTGGGCTGTGAGAATTTGCGGTGGCCAGCGTCGTCGCCAACCGTTTCAAGTAAGTCAAGTTGTTTTGCGTGGTTTAAAAAAAACTGAGCCGTGCTGTTTGTTCGTTTTCCTTTAGGCTAGTGGTAGTGTCCTGTGTAAGGACTCTGTTTTTCCTACAAGAGAAAGGCGTCCTTCTCATCATACAAACCTCGGCGCACAGAAGCAATGGTAGACCCTCAAGCCACAACGACGGCGGTAGGAATTCGGGAAGTCAGTTTAGAATCTGAGTCAGAGAAACAACCTAAGACGAGGCCTTCACTAGTTTGATGATGCCGCCCTGACTCCGTGCTGAAGCCGTCGCGGTCGAGACGGGATCTTTCCTGCTTCGTCGCCCTGAGGACGTTGAAGGGACCGTGAGCACGCCCTGCTACGGTCGCGCAGGCGAGGCAGAAGGCAGTCGAGGTTCAGCTCCTCAGTTAGCAGGAGGGCGCCGGGGAGAACTCGGTGTTCTCCTCCCTGAGGTCTGTCCCGGCCAGACACCGAGTATCCGCCGAAGAAGCGACGGGTCAACGCCCTAGTACTTGGCTACGCAAGGCGGTGCGTTTCAAATATCGCAGTGGTATCCACTATGGCCTAGTCGTCGACTACATCGGAACCAAGCTGGTGGTCTCCACGCGCTTCGGTCTCAAGACGGTGTCCCTTCATCGCGTTCTTGAAGAAGTATACCCTGTGGTCGCGATGGTTATGGGAAGTCGGCGTTGGTCCACGGCAATATGGCCGTCGATGCGGATGCGCGAGTTTCAAGACCCTATTTTTGACTGCCTCATTGACGGTGACGGCGGTGCTCCATGGCCGATTGAAGCATGGCTGAGCGAGTGGAGCCGTCTTCTGGGAGACCTGAGTAACCTACGGTACGATTGGATTGATCCGACAACGGAAGCAAAGTAAGCACGTTGCTAAACCACGACGCTCAGTTTGCATTCAACGTGGATGGCCGTCGCAGTGTACTCGCGACGCTGCGCCACACTCTCGGGACATCCATCTACCGCGATCCAAGTGCGGCTATTTCGCACCAGCGACCGGTAACTTCTCGTTCTCAGCCACCTCCGTCTGGTGCGGAGCCGGGATTCTTCGATCACCTTGAAGATGATAACAGCGACGTCGACAGCGACGCACATGTCCGCACTGCCACCTGTGGACAGGCTCGTCCTAGAAGCACGTTGATCATTTGACCAGATGGACCACAAGGGGGCCCCGCCCCTCCAGTACGCTTGGCTACAGCTCGAGTGCACGTGCGACAGGCCCCCGTGCCGCGATCGCCTGCACGATTCACTGCCCCTGCAGCGCAAGAAATCGAGCTGATCGACCTCTTCCGGCAGCACAGGCCTCACCTGTTGCCACACTATATCTGTCTGAGTGGTAGTCAACAAGGTCTAAACAAGCGTGAACGGGACGACGTAGACAGCTACGACATGGCTCCGCCCCCGAAACGCGTCCGGAGCTCATTTCAGCCTACGATTGACCAAGAGTGTGTGCACCAACTCCTCACAGCGGACCATCTTCAAGGTAAGCCTAGTGATTACTTCCTTGAGTATGTGTTGATGTCCTCGGCAGTGCAGTTTGACACCAACCACAGCACTATTAGTCGCCTGCATGATCTTCGTTTTGGACGAGGCTTGTCCATCAACCATTTCCGGCGTATCAGATTTCTGGAGAAGCTTCAGGGGGGGGGGGGCACATCCGATTTCACTGTCGCGGCTCCAACGATCTCAGCGCCAGCATCATGGGCAGATTTTGGCTCAGCAACGATAAGTTTTGTGGACTACAGCCGAGCAATTTTGCGACGCGACTACAACCGCGGTCGTTGAAGCCCTCGATCAGTTTGCTGGAGCGTTACTGTAATGCGGCAACCTACGACACCTTCCACCTGACGGCGACAGGAGTGAAGGCAACGCCTTGGTTCTCGATCTCCAATACCGAGTTTTACAGCCTCATGACCACATCTCTCAGTGGGCGTCTGCGGGCAGCGGAGACACACGCAGAGGACGAACGAGCCATAACTGCTCGCGAGGTCACGGGATCGAGCTTCGAATGGGTAAATACCGAAGAACGTGTCCGATCAAATTCCGACGCAAGGCGCCAAAGAATTTTGTCTGCATCAACGACCAGTAGACCACGGACGGCCTTCACAATGCATGTCTGCGGTGTCCGGCAACGCGAAATACCATAAATCGGAGTGCGCGTGCACGAGGTTTCAAATTCCCGATCCTCCCACTTCCGCTCACCCCCGTGAGTCACCGACCTACAGCACGTGTGGTGTGCTGTGTCGGACGACCAGAAGTCACCGACTTCATCATCTAGCACTGCTAGACGTTTGCCTGCTCACCCAGCAGCCCTCAACAACAGCGCCACGTCCCACCGCGCGTGTGGCTGCATACCCGGCCAACGCTGTGCCCAGTTCCTTCATCGTGCAAACCGTCTTAGAGGACCAGTTACGCGTAGTGGAAGCAACACGTGATCACAATATTCGTGCAGCCCTGCGAGCCTTAGGTATCTCGGTGCCCTGCCCGAACCAGTGTTGCAGACGAAGTCCACAGGCTACAGGAAATTCCAGCTCAACCATTTGCTCCAGATCGCGCTATCCACGATGGGTCACTGATCACGGATACTCGGTCCAGGCTCTCGTTGAAGTTGTGAGTGGGCAAATGGCGGAGGGTTACCGTCCCAATAAGGCTCTGTACCCCCGTCACCTCGGTCTTCTGTTCCGAGGCTACAAATATTGATTGGCTCGTGTGTTCTGTGACTGCGCATGGCATCGTACCCCGCTCGAAGCCCACCTTGCTTCTGCTCTCTCATGGCTCCAAGAATCATCAACCCGTCAATCGACATCTGAACATCGTCATCAAGAGCCCCCGGCGCGACCAGAATGCAGGCCAGTATCTCATCCTCACAGATGCTCTACTCTCGCACCTACAGGACCTGCACGTTAGCCCTATCCTCGCGGTCGCCAAGAGAGATACAGACCCACGTGTGGAAGTACGGGCCATTCACGACCTCTCGTTTCCTCGTGGGCTCTCCGCAAACGACGCCTCAGACAATGATTACCTCCTAGCCATCGAAAATCCCCATGTAGTTGCTATCGCCCGCCGCATCGAGGCGCTTGCCAGAAAGCACCCTGGCCAAACTATCCGTATCGCCAGGGGCGACGTCAAATCGGCATTCCGCCACCTGATGCTACAAGCGCTCACGTCAACCGGATGGGCGCCCGCATCCAACAGCCCCACACCGTATTCCTGGCCATGCCCTCTCCGTTCGGCTGGACCGGTTCACCCTCCTACTACGGCGCGTTTGGCGGCGCCATTTCGTGGCTCCTTTCTCGCGAAAGCCTCGCCTCCATGGCGGGAGGTGTGGCCTCCGATGTCAATCCATTTTTAGCATACGAATTGGTCGACGACCACGTGCTTGTGGAGGCGGACACACCACTCCGACTGCATTGCCCACAGTAGCCCTCCGCTTGGCAATGCTGGCTGTCCTCGGTCCACGAGCAATCAATGAGGAAAAAATCACGACGTGGGGCACCGACGTCAAAGTCCTCGGCCTGGTGTTCAACACTTAGTTTCGCATGGTCTCGGTGTCATCTAGCAAGAACTCTAAGGCACTGGGTTGAGCGGTCCGCCTGGCAGCATCGGCTACTGTTTCGCGCAATGAGTTCAAGTGCCTTCTCGGGAGCCTGCGTCACGTATGCTCTTGTCTCCGAGCAGCGAAGTCGTGTATTTGCCTCGCCAGGATTAAGATCACGCCGGCAATCCAGTGTGATCTGCAGTGATTCCGATCCATCATGGTACACGGGCACTGGCCCGGCTTGCCGCGGTCACTGTTCTGCGATCTCCCACCGCCCTCGGTGCACTTGTACATGGACGCCAGCGACGATGGCCTGGCCGTACTGGATCTGGCCAATCGCCGGTACATCCTCTTACGGTTCGACAACGAGGAACGGGCGACCTTTACTTCTGCTGGGGCCACGCACAGCGATATTAATGCTCGCGAGCTGTTATGTGCAGCGTTGGCTGCGGCGCTATGGAGATACGAGTGGACCCTTCCTCATGTGAACCACGTGACCCATGTCCGCGCCTGATCCGACAAAATAAGTGGGGTTTCTTGGATCAACAAGATGCGCTCCGGCAATCCATTTGCCAAAGAACTGATCCATACCATCGGCTTCAACGAAGCAACTCACCGGTTTCGCCTATCATCCAGCCACTTGCCGGGTCCATCAACCGCACCGCTGACGCGGTCTCGCCCTCTTACGATGCCTCTCTTCTGCCATGTGGACTAAGTTTGTGTCGTATGGGCCCCAGGCGCCAATTCCCAGCGCCACAAGAAAGCTATACAAGACATTCTCCATCAGCTACAAACCCAGGCTCTGGCCGTTGGGGGTCGCCGAAAGTATTTGTCGACCTGGCGCCAGTGGGCGTCGTGGTGCACGGCCGAAGGACGCTCTCGGGTTTCACCTCCAGGATTTGGGTCAACTCTTCAGCTTCGCGATCTGGTACTGGTAACCCGGCCATGAACTCTGCCTCCACCAACATGTCCAAGCTGGGCCACATCAGTTGTTATTATCGCCTCTTCCTCGGATTCTCAGTCCCCCCCCCCCCCCCCCCCACGCTGGCCACCAGCTGTCTATGCAAGGGATGCAGCGGGTGTCGACCCCTCCACCGCCCAAGTTCCCATTCTACCCCGGTCTCCTTCGCCGACTCCCAACCCGTTGCGATTTTTGTTCAACCCAATACCGCGTTATCTGAGGGGCTGTGGATATGGGCTACTTCTACATGCTACGGCGCTCAGAGTATCGAAGTGATCGGGGTGTCGCCAAGCCGTATGATATTCAATTTTGGGATGTCACATTTCGCGCAAGGTACGGCAAACATACAAGTGTCAAAGCACCGTGTGAATTCACTTCCGGTGAAGCAAAACAAACCAAGTAGGACGTGGTGCAACAATAACTCTTGAACGTTCAAACTCAAGATGGTTACGCCCAATTCTGGCCGCATGGGAGTTAATTCAGCATGCCCGTCGTCTGACGCTACGAGTGCGTGAGCTCCTCTGCATGGCAAGCAAGAACACATTGATTTCCTCCACGGAAAGGACGACAGCGATACGCCTCGCGACACTCGATGCAGGAGAGAATCCCGATCACTACGGTACACATTCGATGCGAGGCGGCGGAACTACTTCTCTATTCCGTGCTGGAGTTGACTAACTAGCCTTCGCGAAGTTTGGGCGATGCTGCTCTGACTGTTACGCTCAGTATGCGCGCATCGACAACATCGCCCAGAAGAGGGTTGCAAGAGCCATGGCGACGGAGCCCAATCAGCGTTCAAGCAGTCAAGCACGGCTTCACCGTATTGTGGCCACTCCACCCCGCACCCTCGGCTGGAGCTGCACAACCGCCAAATGTACTCTCCTTGCTGCCCCCGATGCCGATGACGAAGATAGAAATCCTCTGGCTGCTGCTTCTCCCGGATGTAGTTGCACTGCACATCGCCATTCAAAATAGGACGAACGATCACCAGATCGTTTTTGAGCGCAGGGTTACTCGGCTGCACGCTGTAGCGGCATACAGCGTCACGGACGTGGCCCTGCCCGTTACTGGTTCCTCTCAAGGCGTAATGATGAGTCCGCAGACGCCACACTGCAATGAACTCGCCCTGGGGCCCGGATTCAGCGGGTCATTCGTGATGGCGTCCATGTGTACCATGCTGTGTGTCGATGTGAGCTCGGAGCACACGATGTGGTTCACAACCGCAGGTATCTCACGCCGTTCAAAGTCGACCTCCAGTAGATGACGGGGGAGTTTGGTCGGTTGAGTCTCGTGTGCGATGCATCGACGCTCAAAGTGACGCTTCATTTATGCTGGAATGGCGTCGACGAAGACCAGCACGACTGCGTACACTGCAGACTCCCGTTCTCCGTGCCCTCCTGGCGTCAAACGGGTACATTAAGGGCTATCCAACAACTTGTTCAGACAGACTGCAGGACTTTGTGGTGCCGTGCTGCTGCTGACCACCATGATGCTGGCCTCCGTGCTGCTGCAGCCCTCTGTTTTCGATTGGCCTTGATGCTGGTGTTTGTGTAGGCAGGAATACTAGCAAGTCAGTATGCGACCGTCAGCTGGAACCGACATTGCGGAAGACGTACCTTGGCGTGGCAACTTTTTTTTTTTTTTTTTTTGGGGGGGGGGGGGGGGNGGGGGGGGGGGGGCTGGACAAAGGTCAAATACTGCCTCGATTTATTAGTTAGGACCTGTTTTACCTCCTGCTTTTAGTTGTCGAGGAAGTCGAGATGACAGTTGAAGCGGGGTGGCAAAATCTGTGCAAGCCACAATACTTCATATCAATAAACAATCGCTTCTGAGGGATAGACGAAATTATCAACTCGTCAGTCCGGTGGAACGCTATTCGACGTCTGACGTACAATCAAAATGGACCCTGGGTGGCGATATGTATGGCCGTTCGAGTTCACCCCGGTGGACGCCTGATGAAGCTGTCCTTGCTACGGAGGTAGACGCAGATGATTCCACTCGGATTTCAGACTCAACAGTGTGCGGAAGCATCGTAATGCATCAGTAACTCGAGAAAGAATCGGGAGAGACATCCGACCTAAATTTATCGCCCCTGTTCACCCCCTCGGCCGACGGATTGTTCTACTATCGCAAGTGGCGAATCTACAGGTCGGTTATCTTGGATTTCGGCCTCATATAGAGTGGGAATGCGCGCGCATGGAGATAGCTACATTTCAAATATGGGCATTGTTTGTTGAAGATTTCCAGGCGTAGAGTGCGTACACATTCCAGTTGTACCAGTAAGTATAAAGTTTGTATTCTTCTTGCAGAGTATCGACGTCGTGTTATTGGGTTTAAGGGGTCATTATCGTTGCATTTGCAGAAAAGAATTCAACGGCGATTGCAACGCACAATAATGGTCGATGTTCAGAGTTGAAGTTTGCTGACTGCTACGGTGATTACTACTGAGTCCTGTTCATTTGCACTCATGATTGGAAGGACCGACACAGAGATATGATTTCGACGATATTTGACGGAACATGTTATCAACGGTGTTATCTGATATCTGATGGGTTACATTTGAATAGGTGACGGTAAACGAGTTGTCCAACAGCTAAGATGGACTGATCGTCAAGCAAGTATGTCAATAACTCTTGCATGTCCTCGTGCATTGATTGGTGGTTAGAGTTACAACTATCGGTTAATCAGGCTAATGCGATTCATTCCCACCCCTTATCGGAGGGTATATGGCGTGCATACAGTGACAATCTCCTCGCAAGGGATCCAAACATTATTGCGATAGTCCAGACACTGTTTCCGGATAAATCACCGTTCAAACAAGTCCACAAGTACGTGGTGGGATCGTCAGGAAAGTTAAAGCGGATTTCATTGATAGTAACACGTTGTTGTTTACATAGGTAACGAAGACTAATTCATTTTTATCGTGTGATCAACAGGAAAAGAAGTAACGAGGCAAGCTGTTCGGAATATTATAAATAGGATTACACGTGAAACCAAGAAAACGAATATTGAAATTAGGGTCGAGGGCATTTTGAAGGAGTTCATTGCGAGTGAGCGTCAAACCGGTTCGTGGACGATACTGTAATTGCACGATGCTTGACCTCGCAAGCGAGTGCCATGCGAAGACTGCTCCAGCTATTATCTGATATTCTGCTGGTTGACATGACTTACAAAACAAACGATTTAAAGAACAAACACTTCGGTTTTATGGTTCACGACGCGCTGGCGCTGGCCAGTTTGTACCACACGCGTTCGTCGACACTGAAAAGAAGGAGAACATGAAAACGATGTATCAATTTTTAAAACTAACAGTGCTATGTGGAACAGTGCTGAAGTTATAATGGTTCATGTTCACTGAAATTCATGGCAAGCTAATTGAAACTGACCATGTTTTTGATTTCACTCCACAGGTAGATTAGAGAAATTGGTGTGCTATATGAGGAATTCCCATTATTAAGGGTGTTAATATGCCACTTCCGTGTTCTCAAATACTTCCGGATCATTGCTGGTTCGAAACGAGTTTGAGCATTTGCTAAAATTGTTTCAAGTAACTGACTCTTTTATGTGTTCACACAGGAGATTCGAAATACGGTCTTAATCACAACTTGAAGAATGAAGCATTGCTGTTACTCCAAGATATGCACTGCGCAAAGGACGAAAATGCCTACTGCACTTCTCGGGACAACATGATATCCAAAATAAGAGCTATTCCGCGGTGTGAATGGTCAAAACAGCCACCTGAAAATAAAACGAAGTCATGGCTTCAGTCCGGACATGTAGCCTTCACGTCCGGACTCGCCTGGGCTATTCGTGGTCAAACGGGAAACTGGGCCGACTCCACTTCACCGGCTGTCCACGTGTCACATCGAACCTTCTCGAACTGACCCTTCAGATCAACCAATAGGGTCGCTTGTTTGGTGGTCCAGGAAAATCCTGAGCCCCATTGTGTCACCTACGTTTCAATGCCATTTCACGTGTAAATATCCCCCCCCCCCGGCAGCCGGTGCTCAAACGAGTGCAAGCTACGCAGAAAGTGTTAACCCTCTCGCAAGCCACCTTCCTAAACTACACTATACAAACTGAGGTCATTTGTCTTTAGTCGCAGGTGGAATCTCTACTTTGACTTCTTTTTACGAAGAAGGGACTCTAATCGTGTCCTGTGTGACATCTGATCCACTGTGATTTGTCGGTACAAGAAAAATATGTATAATTCCTTTTTTGTATTGAGGTGTGATTACTGATAGCACCTTTTCGGACGTGTTATAAAAGACGGTATATTATATGCTAAACTTGTGTAAAAGGCAGCAAAATGCTCCCTTTAAGATGGTCGATCTCAACCTTGTTTTGCAAAACAGCTTAAAGGGGGGGGGGGGGGCATTTTGCTCCCTTTTGTCACGGAAGGGCTAACCTATTCGCGAGTCACTTAGGCAAACTAGAGTATACAAGTCTAAGTCATTTGATTCTAAAAGGACTCAAAAGTCGCCCTTTTATCAAAATCACGGTACCTGCTTTTCATATCTCTCGTAACATATCAAATTCAATAATTTACTAAGGTGCCTGATACATGCAGATACTTTGATTATAGTATGCCTACATAATTAGTGATTGTACAGATTATGTTCTGTTATACAATACGGTGTATACTAACTTGAATCGTGCAAAAGGGTTCAGCATGCGCCTTTTAAGGAACTGATTTCGTACCGTGTTTTGCAAAAGGCATAAAGGGCGCGAAATGCGCCCTTGTACCACGAAAGGGTTAACGGAGCAAGAAAATATCTCCAATTTTTATCTGTTTTGCAGTATAGACTCACGGACGCTGTCGACCCGTCCCGTTTTGACCACATTTTATGTAGCCTTAGAAACGTTTCTCGACATTGGGGTTAATGGACAAGTTCCTAGGTGTTCCAATGAAACTGGTGTTAATTGCTGTAGCGGTAGTACCTCTCAAAGGGGTACGTTATCCAAGCTGATGATGGAGCACGTTGAAAAGGTTCAGATCTACACTCTTTGTCAATTTTGAATTTCAGCGGAGATGATTTTAGATTCACTACGACAGTTAAAGTGTCGGGACGTGTAAAGGTAACCAAAACGACAGGAACATGACTTCCAAAAAGGAAAAAGGAAATCCAACACAGCACAATCAAATCAAAACCAAAGGCAAAATTGGATCATTTAAGGTCGTCATCCAGGGCATCCAGTACAGTTGACCATGTAAGCGAATCACGCGGAAGTGAAGCCGACTTGCCGATACTACCCACTCACTTTAGAATCTCGTCAGTACGTCCTCGCTCCGCTGAAACTGCACTACATCATGGCGATTCTTCATTGATTGACCTATCGTGTGAAGATTTTAGTTGGTGGTTGTTCCCGAGCGTTCAATGTCAAAATTGTATCAGTGAATACACCAGTGGATGCATTTGATTCTAGAATAAAACGAGCCCATGACATACGACTTCAATACATGTTTTTCGTTTTTGATGAAACTTTGGTGGGTTCAGTATTCAGAGATTATATGGCGGCCAAAACAACACTGATAAACAAAGGGAAGCGTGTTTGGGATGGAGATTGTGGTGGTGTTGATACAATCTGCGTGAATGTTGAATCCATTAACTACCATTCATCTTCAATCATTGCAATGCAATCCTATCATTATAAAAGAAGCTCTTGCTTCAGCAGGTGAATGGCTGAAATAGTTTGAGCGACAATCGAATATGATGAGCATGGGTCCCACTACCACGAATGTATTTAAAATATGTATATGTACGACCTCGGTACGTTCAATTCCAGTTCAGCATGCATGTACTGCTGCATCATAACCGTTTGGGATACAAGTGACTGATACATTTGTTTCCAAATGAAGATCGCACAAGAGCCGCCCAGTTTCGAGCGCAGTCGCTCACCCTCAACTAACAAGCAGTACTGCTACTGAGGTAGAAGGCACTATTCAAGACCAAGAGGCGGCCTCGATTCAAACCTCAAACTCGCAATCAACCACGACGCAGCCGGGAGGTATCCAGGATGCACCAAGCGTCCAATACCAGGCGCAAGGTCGAGAACGAGCAATTATGCAAGAACGACCCGCCACACACGCTGTCACACAGATACCCCCTCACCAGCAGTAGCGCTTTGATTGGCCTACCTGACTGGCTTACAGAACATGGCAACTACTCAACATGGAGAGGGGGGGGGTAGCAGAGTGGCAACACCACGACGTCTCTAGCTAAGGAAATTGCGGGGTGTATTCGTTCCCGCGCTATCGGGCACCCTCTCAAACCCAAACGTGTTGTCACCAAGATAGGACTGCTGAAAGAAGTAGCGCTCCATGCTGAAAGAGCGTAAGAACTCCCGCTCACGGCACCCCTCGATGAACCAATCAAAGCGCGGCTTCTAGGAGACTTGTATTTGGGGTGACACGTAGCGAGTCCGGATAACGTGTAAAAACCACGCCAGCAGGAAAACGTCGGTCTCCCTCTCCACCTCATCTTCGAGGCCGTAGAGGAGACTAGCGTATCGAGGATATTGGTATAGGCGCAAAGCCGTTATGCCGACTTTGACTGACGTGGTATCGCGTCGATAGATTTGCCAGCGTGTAGTCAATGGAAATGGGGGGGGGGGGTATTGCTGCTACTGCCGTGGTGGGGGTTCTTAGTATTTCGATCCGTGATTGGTTAAAACTCAGTGGAAGTATTGGGCGCCTCGTCTTGCTGCTGTGAGAACTCATGATCTATAATGTATCCGGGGCATCCATCCATTTGTTTAAATTGGGTATTGTGAGTTCCGCCCAAATTCACAGACTTGGGGCGGTTCAAAGTCATCAGTGCAATCACCCTGATACAAATTCAAGACATTAGTGGAATCACCCAAGCGGCAAAACAACCGTTCTTGGCCACATGTCAAAGCTGGATTCATACTTAGTGCAAATAGTATACAAAATGTAATACACTTGGTCGATTCGCCGGCGATTTGGCCGTGTTGAGTCAAAGACCCCCCCCTCGGAATTTTGGAGTAGAACGCACAATAATACACTGCAAATAATCATGGAATCCAATTTGTTCATGTACATCAAATCCATTCCGTAGCTCGAACACATTAACTAACATAAGGTGGTGGATAGCTCCAGATTTGTGCAGTCGGTTGTTGAGCACAATTAAGTGGCGAGTACTGTGAGCCTCACTGATGAAACGAAGACAGATCGTTGTAATAATATCCCCCACTTTTCAAAGGTCAATGATGTTTCTTTGCGTAATAGGAGTTATCACTTCTTGCCACACACTAACTTCATACGTACCTTTCTCTTTACACTTATGTGTCGTAGTAGCGTCGTCCGAAAGACATGTATCATCCGTTAGTTAAGTAAAATCGGGGGAAAAAACTCGACTACCAAAGAAAGAAAGAAAATATGTAAGGAAGCCCCGCCATTCCTGTATGGGCGCCAACTAGTCTATCTGTGTCTCGCCTATGATATCGACATCAAGCAGGTAGATTTCGGCGACAGACTCGGCCAGTTCTTCCAACACCACGGTTTATGAATGTTTCACCGTTTGACATGCGGAGAGGCCAGACATAACGACTATCGCCCTCGTCCGTCCCATGACTTGACCTGGCCCATAAGATACGGTGCCCGACCGCTGTCGGATTTCACGTTTGACGAAGTTAGGGTGATCTCCCAGTGAAGAGGCCGGGCTGAAACTCGGTGAAAAGTCGAATCAACCGGTTTTCTTCCAAGCCAGAGTTGTGTCGCTGGCCTTCACTCTCCGGTTGACGCTGTTGACGTGTCCGACCTACAATACGGCGCACAGGTAGCGTTGTCAACGCACTACGAATGCTGAAACGACCCACAAACATCCTTGTAGCGAGAACATGGGATCAAAGACATCCCGCAGAGGAAAGAATTACACATGCGTACAATCTAAGAAAACAAATAACCGCATGTTCGACGAACAGCAGCCAAGATGGATCGTGTTGTCAATCAGAATTTACCTGGGCCGCCGCACGAAGTTGGCAAAGTGACAAAGGGTGTAGTGGCCGAACTGTCCAAAATCTCAACGCTGTAGATAGAGAGGTCCAAAAACTCGATTTTGTCGGCTAATCGATCCACCACGAGCCTGCCATTAAGCGAGTTGATGTACCTACATCATTCGAACATCATCAGGCGACTGAAGGTCATCATCATACCCACACTTATATCCGTGCACGATTCAAACCAAGCTCCCACCCCGTGGATCCTGGCGAAAAGGTGTGGTTTTGTGTACCACGCTTAAACGACGAGCTTTACCAGAGCCGGTCGACTTCCGGCGATAGATCCTTGGGTCGTTGAGCAGCGATGCGCGTGAACAACTATCTTCGTGAATAAACACACATACAACTTGAAATACTTGAGCCCAGATTGACAACTTGTAATAACTTTCATCGAATAGACCACCATTACCATTTGCCAGAAGGGTGGTACACTGGAGAATACCAGGTATGGAGTTGTCGAGTACGTCGGCAGTACTCGCACAAAGACTCTCGGTGTAACCTGCCTCGATCATGCGATGATGGGCTTCTATAGGTTCTGTAAAGGAATTACTCCAGCGACCATGGATAATGTGATGTACACATATCGACGGAAGATATTCCTCCAGACAGACACGCGATCCCGTACATAAGCTCTGAGCAAGCTCAGACCACTGCCTACGGTGCTTATGGTCTATCCTCTTGATTGGAAATTAATTCAGCTGCTATCGACGAATGGTTGCGCATTAACTTTGACTTTCAAAATGAAGCTGCAAAAAGGGAAAGCTACATTTAGAGCTCAGCAAACGAGAATGCCTTGTAAAACTATTACGAGCTGCTTCCTCGTCTAACGCTTCCCAAACTCGAATCATCCGGCCAACCATAGTGCACCGTTTTTAAAGGGGTGTTGCATCCTCAGGGGCATCCTCAGTCAGCTACCCCGTTCGAACCGTTGACTTAATAGGTTCCATCACCTCAAGTCGATTTCGAGAGGAGGGGTTGCAAGTTGCCTTTCAGCTCGCCTGCAACTATTTGGTTACACTTGTCTGAGACATGGCAATCTAAGTTGTCCACCATCAGCACTGAGGGTTATTCTACATAAAAAATGAGCAACTCTCGCAAATAACGGGGCCAATTCTGCTCATCCATCCAGGAATTCTCTTGCACACAATGCAAATGACCTACAAAAGCTTAAATATTCTGCCAATAAAACAAAATCATAAAAAGCTTCCCCTTCGGATACTTTGACAGCTCATTCTTTTCAATTCATCCATCTGGCACTGCCTTCAAAATGAAAAGGATTGGTAGTTTTTTTACCTGTGCAAAAAAACAATTGCAGTTAGTCATGTTAAAACATTTGTGAACAACAAAAAATCTTACCACCAGCACAAATCGTTAATAGTCCTGTTAGTCGAGCTGAGTGTTTGGCACTGACAGGGATCTTCGCTGACTTTCCTTGTTCGGCCCAGATCCTAGCAGGTGCCCCCCCCCCCGCTTAGTAAGCGTTGTAAATCTGGCTTGGATTGTAGTTGTTGTAAGTATTCCATTATTTGCTGATGAATTCGTCACGAATTTTAAGAAGTTCAGGTGATGGAAGCTACAAAGCAACATGCAACCCAATAACTAAGCAATTATAAGCCAATAAAACAAAACAAAAATATGTTCCTACCGATGCATTGTGAGGGTCCGGCGCGAGAGCCATGACGGAAAGCAAAACGTTGCAGCAACTTGATTAGGGCGTTGTACGGGAATTGTTGCGGGCCATGTAATTTTGTAGCCTCTCCGCGTGTTCTATTTTTATAAACTGAATCAAGGTGACAGGACACAGCGCCTAACCAATACACATAAGTTACGTTTTGATAGCAAAAATACCATTTCATAACGACGTCGATCTTTCATATACATCCCCAGATCTGTAGCAAAGCGTATAATCTCAGGGATTCATGGACGTGTGGTCCGACACTTATCCGAACCCTCAAATGTAAAATGGTCACGCTGTCCTACGAGGAACGCCGTGCTTCTATTCGGCTGGGTACGTAGCATGACCTTAAGATCTAACAACACGTGTAGCTTCTGGGATTTTGAGGTGTGTCTTCACAAGAACCTCCGGTACTTGTATTTGTATTTTCAGCCTCCGTGTACTCAAAGTAGCAAGAAACAGAGCATAAGGACAAATCTAGCTCTGCTTCGACCCCAAAACTATTAAGGACGTCGTTAGAGAAATGTGATTGAAGACACCTTCGCAAACAGCGCATGAGCGTCTCGTCTCGCGTCGGGGGGGGGGGGGCTGGACAAAGGTCAAATACTGCCTCGATTTATTAGTTAGGAC